>VWZZ01007702.1:109209-182504 GCA_013399095.1 Psophia crepitans | reverse complement strand
ACAAAGCTTGTTATCCTGGGGCTGCTTTTTCTGTTTCCTCTCTTCTATTCTCTTTCTCCCCTCCCCTCCCCAGAACAAAAAGGATCATACATCTCATCAGGATCTGTCTTCATGGGAGATTCTTTTCTTTTCTTTTTTTTTCTCCTTTTGACAACTTTCTTTTCATAAGGAGAAAAAGTATTTTTTTTTTCCAATATAATTGTATTCTTCTTTTCGTACTTTGAAGTAGTAACGACTGCCATGAAGTAGATATGCTGCTTGCTGTTTTATGAAAAAGGCATTTAATGTGAAGTACCAATCATTTAGTCTTGTGACTTTTTCCATCTGTTACAAGCTTCCTATTTTTGGTGGGGGGGTGGGGGGGTAATTTTGGACATTTATTTTGTGGGAAAAGCTACAGATTAATTATCTCCAGTGGAAAAAAAAATCTGTGTCTAACATGTTAAAAATAGCCCTTCCTGAATTCATTTTTCTTTTTTGAGGCATTTTAAAGTCCTTCATTTTCGCCTCTGTAGAAAGTAATTTTTGGTAATTATGATCTACGGATAGAAGAGAGTCAAAGATTCGAGGAGATCTAACATCTTTTATTAGACTGAAATAGACAGAAAAAAGAGACAAGCTTTTAGCCACAGATACCGAGCACCTGAAGGATATCCTGCAGGCCCCAAAACAAGGGGTTTTTTTGCGTGAAACGAATATGGATAATCCCATCGCATCTCTGCAAACAACTGCCATCATTGAAAGGATTGCCATCATACATTTTGTGTACAGTTCCAGTGAACAGTAAACAGGAACAAGAAATCTGGAATCTGAACATTACAGATCTATTTTCCATAGATTCTATTTTACGAATTTAAGTTATTCAGTGAAATTAAAATAAAATGGTCTTGATACCCACGTTCTGCCAGAATTAAAGGACATGTCTGGTGTTGCAGCGGTTTAACAGTGCAGCTGAGTCTGTCAGTAGCGTCTCGGCTGTCTCCCTGCATTGGCTGCACCACTCTACCTCTACAAGTGCATTTGGGCTCTACTCTGGCTCTCTTGCAACCAGCAACACATGCTGTCAGCCTCAGCTGAATCAAAGTTTATGTACAAATCCAAATCTCAAAGTGATCTGAAAAGCCAAGCAGCTCTGGGAGATGTTTGGGCCTGGACACAAGGCTACAAGGCTGTGCTACAGCTGTTAGTTAGAATCACAGAATCATAGAATCACAGAATGGTTTGGGTTGGAAAGGACCACAAGGATCATCTAGTTCCATCCCTCCTGCCACTGGCAGGGACACCCTCCACTAGACCAGGTTGCCCAAAACCCCATCCAACCTGGCCTTGAACACTACCAGGGATGGGGCCTCCAAAACTTCTCTGGGCAACCTGTTCCGGTGCCTCACCACCCTCCACAGGAAAGAATTTCTTTCTAATGTCCAATCTAAATCTCCCCACTTTTAGTTTATACCCATTACCCCTTGTCCTGTCACTACACTACCTAATAAACAGCCCTCCTCCAGCCTTCCTGTAGGTCCCCTTTAGGTATTGGAAGACTGCAATTAGGTCTCTCCAGAGCCTTCTCTTCTCCAGGCTGAACAACCCCAGCTCCCTCAGCCTGTCCTCATAGGAGAGGTGCTCCAGCCCTCGGATCAACTTTGTGGCCCTCCTCTGGACTTGCTCCAGCAGCTCCATGTCTTTCCTGTTCCGAGGAAAGTTGCAGGCTTGAAAACAAACAGCTTTGGCTGCATGGACCCAGCATTGGAGAGATGCTGTCACACAGAGACGCTCTGACCCTAACCACTGGACATGGGGCTTTAGCATCTGATGAAGAGTGTCTCAATGACCACAGCATGAATGAGCGAGGAGTCTCATAAGGCCACTGTTTTTCTTGGTCCCCAACTCCAGTCATATCCTGATATGATTAGCTATGGTGCTCATCAGCATCTTAGGTCCCTGACAGCTTGCACAGTCAGATCTTCTCACTGCTTATATAGTCCCATGGCTTTTGGAATACACATTACATGGGGACATGGATCCTGTTCAGATTTCCTATTTGTCCAGGGAATTCCTATTGTGCAAACTTGGCTGATTTCAAGAAGCGTCTAGACAACACTCTCAGTCATCTGCTCTGATTGGGCTGGTCCTGTGTGGAGCCAGGAGTTGGGCTGGGTGATGATCCTTATGGGTCCCTTCCAACTCGGGGTATTCTGTGATTCTGTGATTCTATGAAACCCTCTGAGAACATCAGGGAAATTAGTTATGCCTGAGAAGAGCCTTCCACTCTTACTGTCACAGTTACCCTAAGAAGATTTTCCTACCCTCGGGGATGGTGCTCGAGATTCTGACATAGCAGTGCTGTTACTGCACAGGGTGTAGCAATCACTGGTGCAGAGCTCAGTGTCCTTTTTCATCCTAAGGCTACACCCCAGGTCGATTACACCAGGCTGAAGGCTGCCATTGACCCACCATGGGATTTCTATATCTCTCCTCTAAAACCGCTGGGCAATGAAGAGTAAAATAGACTGCACCACAACTGTGGTCCAGTCTGGAATAGTAAAATGAGAGGTGAAAAGAAAGCAGGAAGAAAAAAATAAAAGTAAATATAATTATGTTCTTTTTCAGGTATTGTATTGTATTTATTTACGTTTTGAAAACATTGCAAACTTTCTATGCTCTTTTTTTTAGGCCATTTCTCATTAAAAGAATAGGTGGGAAAAAATGTCAACAGCTATTTCAAATATATAAAGTTCAACACCTGCATAAATGTCTGGAAGACCTAAGGAACAGTCTGTGGGTGGCTTTATTCTGTGTGTTAGGCTTGAATCTCCTAATAAAACACATTTGCAATAAATATAAAGGTAGATGCGGAACATTATTACTGAACTTGTGCATACAGATGTTAAAGCTGAGGTATATTAATAGGCTATACCACCTGATGAACGGCTTGTGCATGCACAGGCAGGAATCAGGTGAGTTAATGAAAAACTGCTATGATTAGGTGACCTTTTTCATGGTATATTACATACTGAAATGTTGTTTGAATAGGTGAAGTCAAAAGTAGATATTTCCATCAATTCCTGTAGTATACATTCTTTTAATATATGGGACTCCACTCCTTAAAATGTTAGGTTTTTGTCGTATTTTTATCCAATAGCCAGTGATCTTCATGCAGATAAAAACCAAGTCAGTAGCACATGGGGAGTGCAAGAGGAGTACTCCCACCCAGGCTCCCTGCCTCCGTTCCTCTAAGCCTGCTGTCCTCCTCACACTGACTCTCCTTCTGATTTTCTAGTATCCCACATCAAATTATCTGAAGGCTTATTCCCAAGGCACTCATCTTTTAAAGAGTATGGGCTTATGAACTGTCCATGTGAAAATATAGGTATTTTCCCCTGACTTTCCAGGACCACATGCTGCAGGCTTTCCTATGTAACATTCTACAACATAATGGATGTTTCCATTACATCATGCATGGAATGACTTTAATATTGATCTAACGTTTTATACAAGGAAATAGTGTAATGCTGCCTTATAAAAATGACTTTCAAATGCTAAATGTCAGCATTTTTAGGAACGTGAGAACAGCTGTACCTGGTCAGAGACAAGGTCAGGCTAATTTAGCGTTCTGTTTCCAAGAGTACCCAATTCCCTAAGTGCTTCATAAAAAGTGTAAGATGAGGGCAAGCACATAGAGATGCTTGCCTAGGTTACTCTCCTGGACTCCAGTAATCTGCAACTCAGGAGCTTTTGGCATTGAGCTTAATGAAAAATACCAGGAAAGCAATAACATGTCAAAGTAAAGCATGCACAAGCCTAGCTGTATAGATTCACATATATAAATTGAAAATACATAAAAGTCTCTCAAAGTCTGATCCTAAGACCCTTCAAGTAGATTTTGTTTTCCCAAACCTTTTTAATTATTAGACTTATAAACAGGTAAACGTCTTACTAGCCAGGCCAAAGAAAATCCTCACCTTCACCTTCATCTTCATCCTCATCATCAATCCTCATCACCAATAAAATTAAACATTTATTCACACCGGATAAGTGAGCAAGGAGAAACAATATAAAATGAAGCTCTGAAGGTAATATTCTGGAAATTTAGACTTAAAGCACCTGTGTGTCAGAAAGAGCCAGTGCATCCTTCAGATCTTGAGCCAAAATTGTTAAAAATTACTGCTTAAGGTCAGGCATCTAGGGCTGGGTGCAAAAAAGAATTGGTGCATTACGACAGCCATTGGTACTTTGCCATCAGAGGCCTCAGCCATGAGGCTGGGCAATTCTATACAATTCAGGGCAGGGGACACATCCAGTCGGGAGTCAGATTTATAGGAAAAAGAAGGAATTTAGACCTTTGTGCTCCAAACTGTCATCCTTAAAATCCTCACTCAACTGCCACCTAAATTTGGATATACCTAAAATCTATTACTGACTCCATTTTTTACGTTAATGTACTCCAGGTCCCTGCAGTAGTTCTCATTTTGTGTTGTGTATTGCCAGGTGTGCCTGGTTTTGATACTTGTGGTTATCTGGGGACTTATGACTAAGTCCTTATAAAATGCAGAAAAAAGGCATCCTCCTGTGAGATCTCTTATAAACAGCAAGCTGAGAGGTGGTCTCACAGCACCTCTGGAAACTTGAGCGTCCTACAGATCAGGCTCCATGAGGAAAATGCTCGTTTGGCCAGGACCTCTGCCCCAGCCACTGTCCCAAACACATTTTTTTTATTTACATGTTTCTCAGATGGCAGTGTCTGCAGGCAAGAGCCTTATTCTAACAATATCAGAAATGCTTTCTGTCAGAAAGTAGCTGTGCTTCTTTTCTTGGGCCTGTCCCCCATGGGCCCTCTCGCAGAAATAGTCACCAAACAAAGCATTTCATACAAATCTCAGTCAGAGGTGCTCATTTCTTTTCACCCAAAAGCTCAGCAGGATGCCCTTGAGGAGAGGTGGCAGATTTCAGTTCTTTGTCCCTTCTCAGACTGCGGGGATTTGAATTTATGTATAACATTCCCACCGCAGTGACACAGGTACCGGGCAAAAAGATATTTCGAAAAGAATTCCCTCCTTTGAAGTGGTCAGCTTTCTATAAAGCACTTCAATGTCTGTTGAAGCCCAGTTTGCTACCACCTCTGGCACTAGCTATTTCATGTTTTCAAGGATGCCCTTTGGTAGCAGTGGTGGTCTATGTATGTTTATGACTGCTGACCATTCACAGGTAAAGAAGTCAGTCCTCCCTGTGCGAGTCTTTGCCATTCATTTCATATGCTTTTGTTCCTCTGTCTAGCTCTGAAATAGCAAAAGCATGCTGGGAAAAGTGCAATTGAGGTGTGCCTATGTGTTTGGATTGTTTCCTCCATTCTGCAAGCACGGCTTCAACAAAGAAAATACTTCCACCACAAGATCTGTGTTGAATACCAACAGCAGCCAAGAAGAGATAACTCTGAGTACAAGCCTAGGTTATTCTTTTACTAATTTGTTTATTGATACAGGCAAATCCCTGAAAGGGCCTTTTTTTTTTTTTTTTATTCCATAGCTTATGATTTATAAGAGATTGAGAAATGCATCTGCTTCACAGTTTGCAAGGTCCTTTGAAATCCATAGACAGGTATTGCTATGGGAGCATGGCATATTATTAATATGCCGCAGTTTAGGGTGAAGTGTATTAACATACTTTTAATGTAAAGAGTGGCGCTGGAGGAAAATTAGACAATAAGCTTGAACTGAGATGGCAATACTAGTATTAAGTACTATTATAAATAACACTGTTTGCATATAAATATAAACAGAAACACTAGCTGTATTGTCATGAACCACAGGTATTTATTGCCAGTAGGGAAAATACAAATAGTTCTTGAGGTTGTGAAGTAATTATCTGTTACCTTTGAAAACACATTTTCCCCAAAGATTGAATTTTACAAATGTTAACCCCAAAGCCAAACTGTGTTGGTATTACTATTCTAATGTGCCTTTTTGTTCTGTTTTGTTTTGCTTTTTTTAAATAATTCCCTATCTGGGCACTCTTCTTCCTTCCCATTTGTGCTTTGTCATCATGGCCTTTTCTTTTCCCTGTTTCTCTTTGTAAGAGTCCCTTGTCTCTTTGCATTTTCTTCGCTTTAATCTTCTTGTTCTTCCATGGCATCCCTTTCAGGCATGGAAGACTTGGCTTTTCAATAGGTCCTCAGACAGTAGAGGAAACTTAAAAATAATGTCTCTAAGCTACTACCAATTGTACTGCCACATTATAGAAAGCAGGGATGATTTGGAGATGAAGATGCCAGAGATATGCTTTGGACCTACTGATTCAGGCATGACCCAAGAAATGAGACAGCTGAGGTCCATGTGCCCCCCACTCACTCCCCACTGATGATGCTTTCTCCCTCGTTTCTTTTCAGGACTATACAGACAGTCCAGGACAGAATTTCAGTGCCTGATTTTCAAGTGCTTGGTTCCCAGAAGAGCAGGTAGGCTGTTATTTAGGGAGTGTATTGGGCAAGTTGGGGGGTTGGACTAGATGAACTTTAGAGTTCCCTTCCTATCCACATCATTCCATGATTCTACAATTCTGAGTGAGGCACTTTCAGCAAGACTCAACTAGCCCACGTACTGACTGAGGTCCATGTGCCACAACTGTCATGGCCAGCAGGAACTGCTAAGATTATAAATGAAGAGATAATATTTGCTACCTTTAGATATTTAACTCCAGATTGCAGCCAGGTGCCATTGTCCATCTAACATTTAGCACACAGCTAACGGTAATATTTCATACATATTTTATCTTACCTTTAGATAATACACACCTAGGGTATGCATATTTTTGCTATATGTCTTTCAACATATTGTAGTTCTTAAAAACATCTTGAGGTAGTGATGCCAAGACTGGTACTAACCTCCAAAAAAAGTATCACAGAGACTTTGGCATTTTCAGGCACCTAAAGGTCAGCCACAGAGGCAGCATATGCAATTTGGCATCCCAGGTTTTCACCAGAGGACACAGCAGAAAGCCTGCTCTGACTTCCATGTGCACACACAGGCACAGAGATGCGCACATTCATAAGTTTTAGCAGCATTATCTGCATTCATTCTCTCAAGTGACCTCGTAACTTACCCGTCTTGCTGTGCCACACACCACAGTACATCATATGTCCATTTATGGGTCCTCTCTCTATGTTTAGATCTCTTATATGGAAAGCAGACTCCAGATCAAGTCTTTCTTCCACTTAAATTCATGTCTCCCTAATTTAAGACTCCTTAAATTGACTCTGTTTTCTTCTGGTTACTAATTAAGGGGAAAATACTATCATTACTTGGTCACGAGACCTGCTATTAACTAGTCACATTTGTTATGAAAATACAGGGGACAGGTTTACCACATTAGACGAGAGATTCTCACAAAGGCAAAGTTGATATTCATGTGGTAAATTGCAGATCCATGTGATAAATTACATTTATCATGCACCTTTGACTGCCTCACCTGCATTCTGCCTACTAATCTATCTCTGTCAGGATTCATTCTAGCATTCTTAACCTCTGAGCAGCTCTCAAGTGTCTGCTATTTTTTAACATTCTTCCACAAAAAAAAAAACAAAAAACTGAACAAGTTTTTTTGTTCACCACAAAACACACAAATTCCTCTACAAATTACATTCTGATAAGGAGGAAGATGAGCAATACTCAGTTCTGAAGCAAGGAGATGTTTGAGGTTCTCCTTATTCTCAACAATGCAGAGGGATGTTTCTTTCAGGGCAAAAGAGCTGGTTAGAAGCTTTTTCCATCCAAACGAGTAAATGCTTCTGGCTTGGATATGCTGGCATATGTTAGACCTCAGGAGTAGAACACAGTGATTTATAGACAAGTTGCTTAAGATCATTTAGAGGTTCAGAACTGTATCAGTAATCATTCTGAGGCCTATGTAGTTGTCTCATAATAGCAAGTTAATTTGGCTTTAATATAGAAGGAAGTGCAATAACAGTATCAATTAAAAAAAATCATAAAACCTCCTGAACCATTGCTGAAATACTTTTTATGTTAAATTTCTAACTTAGCTTAACTGTATATATGATATGAGGGTTTTATTGATACTCATTTGGGATAATCTGTGTAATAAACTCGGGGATTCACCACAACTAATACATATCATACTCAAGTCTACTTACGCTAGCTGGCTAAAATACCTTGCTTTCATTTAGGGATTAGAGAACTGCAACTATTTTCATCAGCTAAGAATCTGTCTCCAAATTATTTATACATATCCACTTTTTTTACTTTACTTTTTTTTTTACTACATTTTTATGAAAATATTTTTATATATATTTGATTGAGAAAGCGATGAAGGGGACACATATTAATGGAAGCATTCAGACTTTGTACTATCTAACTAGCTAAGTGCATACTTCCGAAAGGAACTTTGATGAATGGACTGCCATCTGTTTTTATTTTTATATCTTTTAGTAAAACTCCAGTTTAACAGAGTTTGTGTACTTTATTAAATTAGTTTGATAATGAATCTTTAATTTCATGGTCATTTACAAATGTACATGTATTCGCTTACTTATTTACAGACATGGACAAACACACACTTCTTATATCCCCTAAATACAGACATCCAATATAGAAAATTTTGTACTTAACGACTTAATTTTGGCACTATTACAAGCAACTATACACAGAGTTTTCCAGTTGGGAAAATTTCAATTATAAGTCACTGACATTTGAGCTGCCTTTATTATAGCATATACTTTTTGGAGAGTTAAATTATCTAGTTCTGTAGAGGAAGGTTTAAATTACAAGGAAGATTAATTAATGTTAAATTAATTAAAAATCAAATTAAAACTATCCAATGGACACTTTTAGCAAGAGTAATCATATGAAAAAACTATTCTCAAGAAATATTTTACTTCACACAATGCTCAGTTCACTATGAGTGTTCAGGTATTTGTGTTGGCTGGTTAAGTGTATCAAGTAATATTATGTTGTTTTTGGATTGTATGATTTTATTTGGTTTTCCTTTTTTTTTAGTTAATCAGTAGAGTACATAAGGAAGTCCAAAATGTAGCACCCAGCACAAAATCCAACACCAGCTTCAAAAAAATATTTGGTTATTATACAGTAAATTTGCTTATCTCAAGTTTTTCACACTAATCCTACTCCTTTGGTGAATATTTGCAGACAGCAAACTCAAGCATTATATCAACACACTTGAAGGAAATTTATTTAAAAATCTGAATGAAGATATGTAGTGTTTGCCTAGAGCTAGAAGTAATAGGGTTATGAACACATCATAAATACTATGCAAAGCTGTGAATTCCATTGTGGAGCCACATTATCAAAGATCATGCTATCAAGCCAGACATAAACCACACCTGTAGGATCATCTCTTATGTAAAAGTTCAGAGCAAAGTTAGAAATTAAAAATTTCAAAGTGATTCCAACACAAGCATAACTGTGTTTTGAAGATTACTTGAGTGTCATCAAATGCAATACTGAAGTGAAATTATACTTCTTTTTCTTATATATTTGCAAATTTTTCATAATTCTGATAAAAGCCATGTTGCAAAACATGTAATACGATCTTCCACGTATACTTCTAAAAATGGATATATTACGTAGATAGACACATGCACAGAGTTATTTACTTCAAATCATTCTTAGTTAGCAAGTATTTTGCACATACATATACTGCACACACATAATCCAATCCAATTATGCCCTCAGGAAAGAGGAAAACGTTTATTTGGGGTTTTTTTAAGGAGCTTTCTCATTCTACTTTTTTATGGGCCGTTCTAGTCTTTTCTTTTGAAGTAAAGCAAACAGTAAAATACTGTGAAAGTGATAATCGCCAATTTAAGGGTTTTTTTAAGGATCAACCAGCACATAACAATTGAGAGCAAAAGGAAAAATTGTGAATCTCTCAAATTTTTTCTAAATACATGGTTGTCATTCTGTTTAACCATGGAACATCAGGTTCTCCCATGTATGCTGGAGACACCAGCAAAATATCTCTTGGTTTAAATTTTCAAGACCAGAGTGACTAGACCCACATCCGTCAGGGTGTTTTGTATCAGGGAAGATGTAAAATATGGTCTTTTTTTTCTGAGCAAGGTGCTTTCACCCTTTGTGAGTGGCAGACCTGAGAGAAGGGAAACCGCTAGATTGTTCTCTAACTGAAGCGAAGGTTCAATTTAACTGTTTTCTTATTGCCATGAGAGAGACCAGAGCTTATCAGCTTTCACATTTTGTAGGAAATGAAAAAGAATAGAACTGGATTACTTTCTTTTTTGGTAGGTCTGAGGTCAACCACGAACAGCTTGTGGGTCAATCTCCCTGCCTTACCATCTCAGTGTACCCAGAGTATTCCTGCTGTCTGCGTAAGGCTGGCTGCTGACAGTACCGCTTTGCGCTGCCTTCTTAAAGGTTGACGAGGTGACGTATCAAATTGGCAGGCTTTTGTAGTGTCGGCAAACCACAGCCTTAAGACAGGTAAAAAAATCTCCGTCCCAACTGTGTGGCATGTGCGGTGTTAACACTAGGAGTAACTTGTTTTCAGCATTTTTGCATTGATAAGAGCCAAGAGAGAAAGAGAGGTATGTTTAGTTGAGTGGAAGATAACAAACATGCAGTGCCACATTCCCTCTGTGTGCTCTTTGTTATCAGCAGGACTAGCGGCATTATGTACTGTACAATGAAAGATAACCATGGAGTGAGAGATAGCTGGCTTTGTAGCTCTATTGATTAAACAGGACAGCAGGCTAATCAGAAAAAATGTTACAGGGATGGGAGCCGAGCCACTTGGAAAGCATGAGAGAAGATGGCTACACTTGAAATGTTAATTTTTGAATAAGATTGTAGGGCAGAAAACTGTTTCCTTAATTATTTTTTTTATTATTAAAAACATACCTGTACACAGAAAGGTATCACTCCATTGCCAGTTAGCAAAGATAATAGCACCATGTTTATTTGAGACAGTCACAAGACAAAACACAATACAGGTTTGCAACCTTCCTAAATAAAATTCACAGATCTAGAGGTTTGCTGTGTACCATGATTGACATGGGGGTAACTCATCAAGCATATGGGTATGCTGACTACCTCAATACTTTGAATGTTTTCTTTTGTTTTCTTCTATTTCATATAGAAATAGTTAAATAAGGACTTCAGAACCCAATCTTGTCCAAATAACAAAACAAAAAACAAACCCTAAAATATCAATAAGGCTCTTGTTACTCTAATTTTTGACTCTTCATTTGTTCATTGCTTTTCTCAGCTCTAAATATTTAGACTAAAAATTTTCACAGTCTGGGGCAAGGAAGGGACAGAGACAGACGTGAACAGAATGGATGTGCTAAGCATATGACCGCAGCACATAGCTGCAGAAATTCAGGCCAGCTCTGCAGGAGCAGCCCAGAATTATGAAGATACAGAGGTAATGTAAAGTCATTATTCTCCCTCTTGACTCTTGGCTTTGAGGTCTGTGCTGCATCTCCTAGAGGCACAACATAGACTCTCACCTGACGTGCTTAGCATTGGAGGGGAGGATTTCACTGAAAAAGCCTCTTTCTGTGCTACTAAAATCTCTGTCCTAATTTTATCAAATTGTTCATGTTCCTTTGGGGCTTCATTCATAATCCGCTCTGGTGGGGTGTAAGCTACTGTATCTCTGATCCATCTCTCCCTGCTAGGAGCTTCCTCTGCTACCTGCTGTCTTGCGACACAGCAATTTACTATTGACAATGTTACTCCCAGTAGTTTGATATGATGACTTGATATAGCAATTTCAGCTCTTCCTTGCCAATATACGTTGCCAAGGATTCAGAAGCATGTCTGGCCAGACTTCGTATCTGCCCCAGAAACGTGGGGCGGGGAAAGAAGAGGGTTAAGGTCACAGAAGGCACAGAACTGGCATTTCTGTACTGGTGAGTGTGTCAGTGCCAGCTGTCTGGGATGACATATTTTAGATGCTTATTGGAAGTTAAATACATTGCTTTACCCTTTCTTTACCCTTTCCCATACAGAATGATGCCATTTACAAGTAACTGATAGAGCAATTTATACTACACCTTTGACAAATTGAATTTAATAAACAGTTACAGCTTAGTACAGCTCTAACAAATCTGCTCATTCCTGCACAAATTCATTCCTCCACTCCTGCCTTTGCCAGGCTTTTGGAGCCTACAGCAGCCCCTTGGCAATATTCAGCATTTAGGCTGCAAGTTGTCCTTTGTCCTAGAGGAACAAAATTACTCTCAGGCAGATTCTGGGTTTACCGTGAACTGGGAAGTGAGTCACGGTAAAATGAAGGTCACACAGATGATTTGCAGCTTGATCCTTGACCCACTTAAGTCAGCTACCCAACCCTTGTTCCTTTAGGTTGCAGCGGACTTGAGCCCACAGCTTTATTATGCAGCTGCAGGTAGAATGCTGTGTGCCTTTCCTGTTTCTTTCCGTAGAAGCATCCCCAAGACCTTTGTCCAAAATTCCTCTAATTTGGTAGAGCCAGTGATACTGGGAAGTTTTGAGATGAGTCCGGGATCCTTCGGTAATTTATTACAGATTAGTAGTAGTGTATCACCTGAAGTTTGATTTGCATGCATTTTAAAGTGGAAATATCACAATGTGGTTATACTTTCCTGTCAATTCAATATTTAATTAATAGATTAGCCACTTCAGCTGATTTTTCATAACTCACTGATGCAAGATTAATTTTTAAGTAATATATTTATTTATTAAAGAAGCCAATTACACAGGTTGATTCATTAAGATACTATTAACACCTGTATTTAAATTATTAGGTGTTCAGATAGATTTACTTCCATGAGAAGCAATGCTGTGACATATGATTATAGTATGCCATAGTCAGTCCAGCTGACCAGTCAGTGCCCACTGAATCTGTTTCACCTGAATGTGGTAGATGTAGTGAAAGAGATTTCATTTGCATAAGTACTCAAAAGTGCTAAACACTTCAGTCTAAGCGAGTACACACAACACAGAGCATCTTTGCTAGGTACATGTGTGTTCATAGCTATTCAAAGTCTTCCAGAGTATAAGACTGATAAAAACGTTACAAAAAAATTCTTCTTTGCAGTTAATTTCAAAATATAGCTATTTCACCACTATTCTAAAGTCCTGAAGACTTGCTTCAGCCATGAATATTTTCACTCATGGATTTACATGATTTTTGCACCGGTCTTCAAGACCGAAGGTCCCACTGTCAGCCACAAAGCAAGTGACCAACCTGAAATCAATTGGCCCATACCCAAATTTAATTAAACTTCTCTCTGCAACTCTAGAGGAAACTGATTTCCCTCATTATTGCTTATATGGATAATATGTGAAATTAATTCTCCTTCACTAAGTTATCACTGCATTGAGCAGACAAACACAGATATAATGTTATTAAAAGTAATGGAATAGGTTCATCAGCAGTTAATGTTAATGTTTTGTGTCATTGCAATCTTGTGTGCAATTTAGGATAAAATGATTCAGTGTTGCAGCTGCAAGACGCAGTAGGTCAACAGCTCAAGGGTTTGCAAAGGTTTTGGCATAAGGCACTATTTATACATAGTTTTCTGTAGATTAAAAAGGGAGGGAAAGATGGATTCACCTTGCTTTCCCTGTCATCTTCCACAGGCCAGCAGAGAGAGGGATAGAAGCAAAGAAGGAAGAAGGCCGTCTTCTCTGCGGTAGGCGTGTGCTCCTGTGGTAGCCCTGTAGGCCACTAATACCAAGATGACAATACTTAGTTTGCAAGGCCTGAAGACCAAGGTTTGTCAGGAGTGGTTTCTCTGAACCTTTCTTCAGCTACCAGGAACTTTGTTTTAAAAAAACATGTATTAGTTGTAAAAGTAGTTTGTCCAATGACCAGTACTACCAAGTACTATCAAGTAGTTATGCCATGGTGAATTAGGTATTTAGGACTCCAACGCAGCAATGCAGTGTAGAGGAGAACAAGCCTGGTACAACAGTAGATGTCTTGAGAAGTGGGGGCGCAGGATGTGGTGTAGAGGAGTAGGCATGGGATGATAAGAGATAAGACACTGTCTGGCACTGGAGACACAAAGAGTGCAAATAGCTTGCCACCAGAGAGTTAAGTGCAGAAATGGATCTGGACAAAATGAGTTTTAGGAGTATTAAAGAATAAGAATTTAACATACATAGAATACACCATAAATTCAGGTGCAGTGTCCAGCTAGAGACCAAGAAAAAGCAAGGTATAGCAGCATGTTAGAAAACATATTAAAACATCCCCTAGTTAATCCAAATACATAAAAAAAATAAATAAGGGAGAGGAGGAAGAAGCCACCATTAATATTAACATCATGGTTGTCCTAGGAAAGGATACAAGACGCTAGTGACTTGTATCCTGGTATGCACACCCCGGGTGGACAGCAGAGGGGTGGTGAAAGGGCACGAATAGCACTGGGAAAGAGGGAAGCATTTGTTGTCAGAGGAAAGTACTGTCTGGACTGTAGCTACACAGATCTAACTTATTAGATGATTCTGGTAGGCAGCAGAAAAATAAAAGAGCACAGGTAATTATCACAGAGGAACTGTTAAATCTACATCCTTGTAATATGTTTGGGGCAGAGGCTTGAAAGAGGAAGCAACCAAGGTAATGACCACTAATTTAGTCTAACACAGAGAGAAAGTCAAAGAGATTGGCCTTCAGCTACATGATCAACAAAGCTATTTGCAGCTTATACCAACCAGCTACCTAGAAAGCACTAAATATTTTAAAGAGTAGTGCCTTAAAGGGAACATATCTGCAGATGCCCAGCACTGTACAGAAAGCTGAGCTCAAGGTGGCACCACTGAGTGTGGAAGCCAGGCCACCTGCCAAGGCTTGGACACAGTGACCAGCTGGAGTGAGCATCCTGGTTCCTCATGCCCATGGCGCAGGTTGAGACTGGACCAGAAGGGCAGGGACCTTGACTGATGTAAGTGTTTCTGCAGAGCGTGTGTGGGTATGGAAAAATAGAAATCTCAGAACAGAAATCACTACCTGCTATGCCTATCCCACTTGGTAATAAAATTATACATTTTATGCCGGTGAGTGGTGTGGCTTAGGTCTTGAAGCCACCCCACCTTCAATTGTCCATGACACTGTGTATAGCAATTTTAGCTATGTATCCTTCTTTCAGTTGGGATGGAGTTAATTTTCTTCCTAGCAGCTGGTGTGGTGCTGTGTTTTGAATTTAGGGTGAGAATAATGTTGATAACACACTGGTGGTTTTAGTTGTCGCTACGTAATGATGTAACGCTTATACTAAGACAAGGACTCATTTCTATTGGCACTTTTCTGGTACAGTAGTATTTTTTATTTTCTTTGTCTTTTTTTTTCAACAATAATTATATCTAAACTAATACTAATTCTTGGATTGCTATAATAAGATTTTAATCATCATAAATTCAGAATTCACATATAAGATGTGATATCATTTTGCCCGTAACAATGTTTTGAGTATATAACACCACTCCTGTCTGTGCTTTGATTCTACACTTTGACCCAACACAGGAAAGGATGCCAGATTTACCTAAGGTTAAAAACTGAAGAGCCTAGCATCGTATGATTGAATGTAAAAAACTGGGTCTAAGTTGTCCTGCTATTCATCATCCCTTTTTAATGTATTGGTTAATTTACTTCCTTTTAATAAGACCTCAGGTAAAGAAAATAAAACCCCACAAATTCCATTGCAGATTGCATTCATGAGATAGATTTGAAGGACAGCATTCCAAAGGAAGTAACAATTCTGCTGGGATGTGAACAAGATTTTATAAGCTCATGGTATAAGGTTTTTCAGGTGTCCCGTAACATGAGAGTCCTTTTTCCTGTCCCCATTAAGATGCGGTCAGATGGTGAACTGTGCCAATAATCTCAGACCTCTGTTGCATACAGGTGACAGATAAATACATTCATCTGCAAAGACCCTTATGCAAGAGAACTCAACAGTCAAACTTAGAGCCTAGAAGATCAGTACATAAATTCATATTCAGCTTCTCAGGCTTCTTCTTACTTTGATATTTTAACCTGAAAAGTTAAGAGTCATTATAACAACCTAGGCAACAAGGCCAGGGGGTATGAATCCACTTTGATGTCCCTAATGAAAAAAAAAAAAAAAAAGGCTTAATCTGCTGATCAGCCAGAGATACAAGAAGGAATTTCTCATAAGCATGATCGGATGTCTTTTGTATATCCAATTGTGAGAGATGGAAGAAGCTCTTCCATTCCCTGATCTGGAGGCCATCTTGCACAATCCAGAACAGATGCTCCCACTCACAACAAAACCAATCCACAACAGATTTCCTGCTCCTGTGAAAGGGATATCTGCTGTTTCCCTTGCTACCTCACCTTACTCTCGTTGTAAGCTATTTATGGAAGCACTCCTATAATTTCTGCTTTAGGTGCCTAACTTACCTTAATAGAAAGGGGTAAATGCTTCCAGAGTATAATCCAGAGCACAATTCATTGCATTTGAACAATAATGGTGTCTCCTGGCGATTTACCAAGTTATATCCCAGTCCTGAAATGTAAAATTCTTCTCTGTATGTCAGAAGCAGCCCCCAAGTATGGTTTTTAGTTCTGGAGTATGCAGTATGGAAGCCACCTACTACTTCCTAAATGATATCACTGAGAAAATTAAGGCAAATGCTAAACCCATGACAGGGTAGATATGTTCATGGCTCAACAGTCAGAATGAGTTGTAGAATGACTTGGGGAAGTTAATCCCAGCCAAACTCCAGCAGATATTTATGTCCTACCTGCCTGAATTTCCCCTGTTGTTTCAATTAAATTTTATCTTCACTTCCTCCTATTAAAACACTACTGTGCAATATTGCTGTCCCAGAACGGGCTGCCATTATCCCAAGGCAAACTGCATTTCAGCAACAAGCCCAGCAATCTTTGTACAGTCTCTGAGAATTTCTTTAGTATCCTTCAGGGTACATATTTCTAAAAAAAAAATAAAAATGCAAAGTATAACAGTATGTAATGCTGCCACTCTGCTATTCATAAAAAGAAAAAGAAAAATATGTCAGTACTTGAAGGACACGGGACTTTGGGAATGTTCCGAAATGCAGTTTCCACTTAATCCAAGTGAAGCCACACTGAGTATTCCAACGGAGGTGCTCCTTCTTGCCTTTAAGGATGGCAGAAAGCATCAACTAGGAGGTGCAGAGCACCAAAACTTTGATTTTGATTCATGTACCAAATGGAAATGGAAGCAGATTTCCCCACAATTTTACTGACTCTAAGGCAATGCAGTTGCTCTAGAGAAAATCTGGTTTAATATGAGTATAGGCAACTCTCCCTAAAATATAGACACTGCATCCAACCATATACGATAACTCATATAAGGCTGCTGAGGGATTGTTGGGTTTGTTTGGCTGTTGTTTTTTTTTTTTTTAACTGCTTACAATAGTAGTAATGACCTCAGTGCTGGTCATTTCCTGGGGACTAATGACCAGCTGGGGTTAATGACCTGAATGTAGCCACAGGCCATCAACTCATCCCAGCCAGCCATTAATCCTATGGAGCTACCAGTGCCTCTACTGTTATTGCTTAATTTAGTCTCCCTAATTTTAGTGTAGCTTTAAAACCCTTGCTGCAGCCACTGAGCAGCTCTGTATTTTATTAGCACTGCATTTCTACTGCTGAGCATGGGTTGTTTTGCTAGCTGCTGATCAACTCTAAGCACTGAATAGACTTTATTAAAAGTTGGTTATCAAGCTGCTGAGCATCTCCAGACATCTAAATATTTTATGTGTGTTTGCTTTGAGTGGCCCTGAGCAATTAATACATTGTTTCATTAGGAGAGTTTTTTACTAACCACTAAGTGACTCTAAACACCTAATATATTTCACAAGAAGTTTGTATTCCAGCCATTGAGCAGCTTTAAACACTAAATTGGCGTCATACATTTAAAAAAGAAATCACTCAGTGTTATACATTTCTCACAAGTAATTTCCTGTCTCTACCCTTCTAAACATTATTCTTTTATTTTACGGGGGTTTTTTTCAGCTGATACATTCCTATTTAGCTTGCTGGACCTCCAGTACTTTTCATTCAAAAGCTCGGAGCTTCACTGGAATTGGCTTTGCTTCATTTCCTTCATCTAACACAGAGAAAAGAAGAGCCACAGGGGGCAACACGAACCCCGGGTTCCTTCCGGCACCAAATTAAGGGATTAGAAAATATTCATGTTGTTCTGACCAAGATAATAATTCAGGCTTTAGACTTAAAAATAACCTGTGGTGTATCGCTGCATATACAACCACCAACAGCATGACAATCAAAACGACAGTGATTCGGTAGGTACTCTTAATCATCGTTACAGATCTCCAGCCCTGCGCTGTCAACAGGAAATTCACACTGCTGCAGCAAATGCCGAGATTAGCTAACATCTGCTCACTCAGGCCGGGGACTTGATCTGCATTTCGGCAGACAGGCCTCCACCCTGTGATTTGGTTGCTCCTCCAAGATCTTCTGTGCAGTAGTTCAGCCAGCAAGAGCCGTCACCGCTCCTCTGAAGTCAGGGGAGCAATGAGCCCTGTGGACACTGCTACTGGATCTCACTCCTTAACCTTCGCAGCTCCATTGCAGCGAGCAGGGACAGGACCTTCCCAAGTCCCTTGCCAGGCAAAGTTCCCACCAAACCGTACTTTTGCTCCTTTCAGCAAGCAGTAAAATCTCAGTTACAGGTCAGACTTGCATAGTAAGGGTCACCAAGACTGGTACTCTTGCCAGCTCACAGCCTTTCGGGGAATTCACGCAAAAGGAGGCTCACCCTGCGTAGCCCTATAGACCGCTCCAAGCCCAGCTCTTCAAGCCCGTATCCCCCTGCTCTTTGGGCTGGCTTGCCTCCCCCCTTCCTCACACAAACGAGGCTTTTTTTTTTTGCCTCTGGGTTCCTCTTCTGGGTAGGACCAAGTAAGGAAGGAAAGGACTCTGTCACAGCTTCTACCGAGTTGAGACTTTTAGCAGACAGGTGGGACAGAGCATCTCCCTGTTTAAAAGTCCTCGATGGGTGTCGTTCCTTTTGAACAGTGCTGGCGAGGACAGCATTGCTGACTGTTACTGAAGTGATGGAATACCCCCAAAACAAGGAAATGTGGCAAGTCCTGCTTTAGTAATATGACTCAATTATATTAATGTCAACAAATTAAAGTGGGTTTTTTGCAGGAAAATAAAATTACTAAGGAAAATTCAAAAAAATGTTAAGGGCTAGATTATCCTATGAAAAGCACATTGCCCTATTCCTAAAATGATTTTTAAAACTTTCCCTGAGACAATATAGGCATGGATTCAGAAGACTGGAGTGTTGATATAACAATGTAAACACCTCTTTTGTAATTATTATCTAATAGGTAATGTTTTTACAACTGAGCTTGATTGCACACACCATCTGTCTTCTAAAATGGTATGGCAAACTTCTAACCAGATCAGTTTGATTAACTGAAGTCAAAACAAAGGTTGCATTGTTATCTTAGAAAAGATTGGTCCAGGTTGATGGTCATAGTATAGAAGAGTACCCAATACTAATTTAGACATCCTTTACCAGGATGGACCCGGAGAGTTTTGATTTCTTTAAGTTTCCTCAGGCATTCCTGACATTCAGCAATTCTGTATTGGCTCTGCAGCAAGAATGGCAAGGCAATTCTTACATACAAATGACACCCAGTGCACTATACTTCAAATCTTAGCAATAAGATACTGCCTTATAATATTTGAATTGCTAGTTATGCACCAGTTTCAACTGCAATATCTGTCTTTGTGCTGATACATCTGGGCATGAGTTAAGGAATGAGCTGGTATGTGGGGAATGAGTGGAGATTATGGTATATAAGTGGAGATTATTACTCGGATAACTCCAGTGCTTTCAGAGCTGTGCATTAAAAAATCCGACTTTGGGTGCTCTGACTTTGGCATACTTGTAACTCAGACTGATATCATCTGTGTATCTGAGTTTGTGTATGTGCATGTGGGCATGAATACAAGAACTGACGTGCATGTTTTACTTTTAGACTCCCAATCACTATGACTTTCCTGAAGTTCTGTCAAAATTACCTGGTTCCCAGGAATCAGCTCTGGGACCACAGACTGTTATCCTTGGACCAAGTCTATTTTGGGCTATTCCTTATGGGAGAGTGTTTTTTTTGTCTTTCCAGGCACTGAGAAACCATACATTTTAAAGTTGGATCACGATTTTTCTTTGGCATGCATATTTTATTTTGCATACACATGTGGTTTTCATGCAGTTAATATTTTAAGTAAAGAAAGCCTAAAATAAACACAACAAAAAGCAAAATCCAAGTTAAGACCTTTAAAAATAAAGGATATAATGGAAATATCAACTGACCCTCAACTCTGTAAATACAGAAGCATAACTGTGTTGACTTTGGGTTAGGTTCAGTTCAGAGAGGATGAATGCAATATTTATTTCATCATGAATTGCAAGCATTGGAGTTACTGCCCTGCCAGTTATGAGTGAAGTCAGTCCTATGACAATCAAAGTTATAATGAAAGAATATACTGTCATGAGAGCAATACATTATTGTTGTATTGAAAAGGAAGTCTGCTTCTTTTCTATTACTGTGATTAATGTTCCTGATTTTTATGTATTTAACTGTTCCAGTGCTATAATTCTTGGTCCTTTATAACAAAGACATGTGCTGTAACAAAATTAAAAAAAAAAAAAACCAACATGTAGTTTTATTAAATACGAGAGTTGTGGGGTTTTTTCAGCAATATCTGATAAAGTGTCTTTTATTGATGTAGTCTTATGTATTGGCTTTTGGCAGAGATTTCTATATATAGTTCTATATCTAGCTCTGAAGTAAGTCAAAAGTCCCTTTGGATGTGTGCATCCTAAGAAATCAACAATAAAAATTCCCACTGTGTTACAATTTCTGGGGAAAGCTATATATTTCACAAGTTCCTTGCATCTGATTTCACCAGCTGAACAACGCAACAGTTGCACAGGTAAAATATATAAATAGCTCAAATCTGCCTGTCTCCTCTGGTAACTAAGTCTTATAAGACTGTACTGGACAAAGAATGGTATACCTCATTTAGCACAATCCAGACAATCAAAGACCAGCTTCTCATCGAAAATGCTTGTTGTTTTAAAAGTAGGCACGTCTGCGCAGGCTAAAAATCACTTTCCATTAGTACACTGGCACTTCTCTGTGTGATGTCTCTATTTGTAATATTTATTATTTAATAAATATGTTTATTATTTAATAAAGGCTGTTTCTTTATTTGTGAGCTCTTAAGAAGTTCATGATCAGAAAGGTCAGCTTTGACTTCTATTTTCCATCTGGATATTAAATAATTCAAAGATTTTCCCACTGATCTTCAACAGGTTGCCCGGCTGCAAACAATTCTGTTGTATCTAATTTACATGGCCTTAAAGGATATGAAATGGGCTGTTTGTGAATATCTCTTGAAGTTAAAGATTTCAAACAATATTTTTCCCCCCCTATAATATTGTTCTTTCTACAGAGGCATTTAACAGACAAGATCTCAGTCTTTTCATATTCTTCATTCATCAGTATATTTCTCAAAGCCTTTGTCAGTGTCTTTCATTTCTCTCTTTTCCATTATATATTCTAGTTCTCATTTACTTTAGTACTTTTGCTATCTTAAAAAAATTTTCATCTAAAAATTGAATTACACAGCTCCTGCTTCTTAGGACTTTCTGAGATAACAGTGGTCTCAGTCAGCCATTCATGAATCTTTCGCAAAACTATTGCCCCAGGAAGACATCTTCCCGTCGGGTTCTGTGTAGGCTGCCCTTTTCCAAATTGCACACAGGCAAATCTTGTCTTAGGTCACAAATGAAGATTATTCCACGACCATCTTCACGATTTCCCAGCACTAAATATAACAGTGTTAGTCCATGGTTTAATATGACTGTTGACATCTCTGTTGGAAATGTCCCAGAGTAGAAGATAATTGGAAGGAAGAGGTCCTTGCAACCAGGAGCAGCACAAGCCCGGGTAGGAGACACAAGTGATCTCCCGTTTCACAGAGTGGTACCAGCTGTAAGTTTTAGCTGTGTGGTTTGCATTAGTCAAGGGCACAAATCAGCACAAAATCAATAGAGACATTCTTTCGGGATTACTCCTCCTAGGCAGAAAAAAATGTTGGATGGCTCTTTAACTCCTCTCTGCCAGACTCATTCCAGAGTACTGAAGGCACTTCTAAGACACTGAGGTACCCCCTGTGCTCTAGCTAACCATGTACCTTGATGTACTAGAGATGACACGTCTGTTTTCATGCCCTCTGTTTCACAGTTGTTGCCATGGTTAGGTACAAACTTAATCTTTCTTCATTCCTTCAATGGCTCAAGCAAGGCATGGGAAATACTGGGGTGAGAATTCAGAATTGATAATGCAAAATGAAACCATGCCTCGTTTTCACTTCCTTCCTTGGAAAATTGTCTGAATACCCCTTTAGAGTACCCGTTTGGCAGTTAGTGACCCTAGTCTGTATCCTAAAATGCCCAGTCTTGTCAAGAAGGACATTACAGGTGGGAATGACTACCTGGGACAAGGAAGTAGTAAAAAGGCAAACTGTGCTGAGCCAGAGCATGGCTTTGAAAACTGTTAAAGCACCATTATTAGTCTCTGAGCCCAGGAAACTCTCATAAATGTGCAAGCAATCAGGCGTATACCCTGGCAACCCCTTAGGTGTTAGCAACTGTGCTGTTATTTGTAATTTGATCATCGTTGTCTAAAATCCACTCTGCCATAGTAAAAATTGCTGATCCAAAAGCAAAAGGGAAGAAAGCCATTGAGTTTGCTTCCTCTGTGGAATCAGCAGGTGAACACTGCACTCCTTTTAATTCAATGAACCTAAGGTCATCAGTTCCTGTGCAAACTAGAAAGACTGTCTGATGGCTTAATTTGAGCTTGCCTGCAAGACCAGTGGTCTCTTAAACTAGGAATCATATGTAGGTCACCCTTCTCCTACCATTTCCAAGGTTTTCAAATATGTCTGAACCTGAACTCGGTACATTTGTAAGCAGTTCTCTCCTCATTTTTGTTGCGTCATTTTTAATTGACAGGTTAAATCTCAGAGCGCTGCATCACTAGCTATCATCAAATTCTTTTTAAACTGCAGAACAATTATTTTTGCCATGTTGAAATTTTCTAGCAATAAAAAAATCTAATCAAGATTAGAATCCTGATTTTTTCCCCAGAAATATCTTAGCTTGTGATGAATTCTGCGATTTCCAATAGTCTGCAGTTTCACCACAACCTGTTCTTCTTGTCCACACTCCCATTTATCAAGTCCTCTCTCTCTATGGAAATTCAGAAATATTTCTTGTAACAGACTCCATCAAACTTTCCTTGAGGAACACAGGCTAGAGAAGGAATTTGGAGAAAGCATCAGGAATACGATCAGCATGTGGAGGACTAGAATTTTTATACTTGTTCTGTAAAACAGTTTTTCTAATTTAAAGCCAGATTATTTTTATGGGCATGAGGCCTAGCTGGTAATTAGCCAAAATTAAGTCCATAGAATACATAAAATAACAAGGTCTGGCATAATGTAATGCCATATCAAAATGTGTAAGATATTCAGAACATTTTATGCAACTCCTTCTCATAATTTATGTCCCAAGCCACTATAGCTACCACACTAGACTAGCATTTTTACATTGAGGGTTAACAGCTGGTAAATTCTGAGAGATGTTTATAGGCTGGTTTTTCTGTGAATGAGGTTTTTTTCTTCTCTATCCCTTTTCTTTCTGAGATGGAGGAGAAAGCTGTTTTTAATAAGCAAAAAGACAGATTTTAAAATTTTTTTTTAAGGAAGTGAAGGAGTGATCAATGAGCATAGCAGTTTCTTTACTTCAT
Source organism: Psophia crepitans (assembly GCA_013399095.1). NCBI lineage: Eukaryota > Metazoa > Chordata > Aves > Gruiformes > Psophiidae > Psophia > Psophia crepitans. Next base: position 158,661 of record VWZZ01007702.1, on the reverse strand, counting down.
TTGTCCCCCTACTGAAGGAGCTGCCCTTCTGCAGCTCCTGGTTTCTGACCCAAGCCAGAGACTGGTGTGCAGAGGACACCACTTCTAAGACTCCAAATTTCTGTCCTCAGTTCTTGCCTGATACTAGTTTTTAGCAGAATGGGAGGGTGCTAGAATTTGGGACTGGGCTTTACGTAGCACATCTGGTTTGATTTGCATCTGGAAGGGACAGCAGTTCAGCCAAAAAAGTTAAAGCTGTCATGATATAATTAAATCCAACAAATCTGTGAGAGGAGATGTACTGAGTAGTAGGAAAGTGTCAATAATATTTGGCTAGGACGACTGTTAGGAAATGAGGCAGCTAATCAAGACAGCATTGAAGTCTGCAGAAGAAAAATCTGTATGTACAGCAAGAAGGTTTCTTAGATAAATTTTAACAGAATCACAGAAGTGAATACATGTGCCAAACAAAATGAAAAACCCAGTCTTTGAGGAGCCAATATAAAGATGCACAAACAATAGCTGTCAAAACAAACCACCAAAAAATTGCACAACTGGAATAAAAAGGGTATGAAGACCAAGCCATTATAGAAGAAAATATCATGTTTATCTGGTATGCAAATTTTTGCATAAGAATTTGCATGAGATCCTTTGGAATGCAAACGAGCGGTAGTCAATATTAAAGTGTTTACCTTATCTTTACTATCTTCACCTTAAACTTCCTTGTTCTAGGTAATAAATTGAGGTTCTGCTATAAAAGGAAGATTGCCAAAAATAGAGAAGCCAAGATTCTGTTAAGATGCCACCATCTGTTACGATGATAGGAGAAGGATACAGGGGAAGATATTAGAATGCCTTTACAGAAATCACTCAAACCTGAAACCTGAGGTTTCAGAAACTGAAGATGGAAATAATTAAAGGCAAACGTCCTGTGAAGAGGTATTGAAAAGGTTATGGTCTTTACATCATCACAAACATGTTCTGGCACAGATCCTCTCAAAATATATGTTTAATGCGTAACAGTGAGAGAGCAGCTGAACAAGATGAAACAAACTAGAGTGAGCATATGTGCAAAGGACTTTTATCATCATAATCCCTTGATGTTAAATATGTTAAAGATCCTTCAACACAGTTTTCTGGGGAACAATATGTTTATTCTTTCTGTCCCTGTAACAAATGGAAATGTTTTAATTCTTTCTGAAGCTTTTAGCATTTAGATTTATGCAAACAGTTCAATATAATTGACTGAATCACACTTTGTACTATATTCGGTCATTATGCTTTACCAACACCTCTTTAATAGAATCTTTGTTTTATTTTTTGTTTTATTTTAATAGCAGAATTCTGGATTAAGTATATCCACATGGTGACAGAACGATCCAAAACAGAGTATCTAGGAAAGTCCGCAAAGTCACAGTTGTACAGCGGTAACCAGATTATGTTTGTATTTGTAGCTTCTATTTGGTCTCTTACTGGAATCACATTTGGCTCTCACTACACTCTTTCTCGTGAGAATTTAGACATCACAGTTTGATTTGTTCACTATCTGAGCAAACGAAGGCAAAGTATGGCTGGGAATGATGCTGCAGCGTCACTGACTAGGATCTCTCAATGCTTTAATGTGATGCCCAGAAGAACTTGCTTCTGGGAACATCAGGCAGAGAAATAAAACACATGAATGATTAAAGCATGTTTCCTCTTTGGAAAGTTATTGTATAAACATGGAAGTGCTTTATCCAACAGATATGTAAACTTTGTGTCTTTTGAATCATCATATCTGCTTATGATTTATTATATTTTATTCCCATGAAACTGTGCAATCTGCATTATATATACAAATTTAGAAATAAGTTCATCCTGACTTGCATGTGATTAAAATAAGTGTTAACTGAGGGACAATTCTGAAACATGCAGTACATACGCATATTATATCCTAAGCATGTAAGCAGGCCCAGGGAAATCATTGCGTAAGTATATATTAAGCAGTGACTAGGGAAACACTCAAATATCATAAAAGAGGTTACTGGTCTCAGTTGCAGTAGATAGACTCATATCTTCTGAGTGTAGAACTTTTATTCTTAATAGTTAGTATTCAAAATAGCAGTCTAAGATGAGAAATATTTACACTGCAGTTAGAAAAAAAGACAACTTCTTAACAAAATAAACTGAATAAATCTGATCAGAAAGAAATATAAAGACAACAAGTGTAAGCATTCGCAAAACCACTTTTCAGAGTACAAGCACACTTGCAGGTGACCAGGTTTCCAACAAGGCTATTTTCCTGTTCACCGACATCAGCATTTTTGACCTTCTCAGTATTACATGTATTGATGGGCTGGCTATTTTACATCCTACTCACAAAGTACCAAAATTAGAAATGGAGGAGATTGGAAATGGCTAACACACCAGATTGAAAACATTTAATAGGTCAAAGTCATAGACTTTGCTACAATCTTCTCTGGAATATATGCAGAGGCAGGGCAGTCCATGTTTCATTTTTGTGCTAATCATTGTAAAAATTCTGTGAAATGTCAGTCTATGAACACAGCAAAATAATTTTGCAAAAAAAAGGAGTGAAGTAAAAATGTAATCCTTGCTTCCAGAATTTATGGTACCCTTAAAACTGAGTAATTCTTTAGTCTATCTATACACAAAATGACAGGAAAGAGTTATAAAAACCAAAGTAGTCTGAAGTTGATAATTTTCCTGTGCAATACCTTCCAAAGAGCTGTCAACTCCTTCGGACAGAAGCCTCTTCTTATTGGGAATAGTGAACCCTTGACTACTCATCCTAATTAAAAAGTAATTAGGTAAGTGTAATTAGGTAATAATACCACTCCAAACACTTAACTTGTTTTCCACAATTGAATCCACAGTTGAGATCTCTATGGCATAAAACTCTGAACTCAGATCTCATGGCACTAATTGCCTCTTCACCCCGATTTAATCTGACATGTAGGCAGAAGCTTAGAGCTGCAAAGAATATTTATGGTATGAACTGTTACACAGATCTGGGGAATACATCCATGACCCACATGGCAGTTATGTGACAAAAGCAATGGAAATATTGGCTGCAACATTTTGTGTTTGCTGAAGAGAACCTAGAAAGTGCATCCCACAACTGCTGAACTACTCCACCCTTCACAGGCCAGTCACACCAACCTCTTACCATAGCTGCACCGTGATGTATCTGGACAAACCACAGGGCTAAATACACACGCACATGCACACACACATACACACACACACATCAATGACTACTTGCAAACATGTAGAAAAAAATCTTCAAACCCCTTGGGCTGGCCCCAGCCCACGGCATGCCACCTGAGCAGCCCCAGCTGACGCTGGCACCAGCCACAAACTGATGCAGAAGGAACTGCCATGAGCTCCATGGCCAATAATTCCATTAGTCTGTCATGGTTTAACCCCAGCCAGCAACTAAGCACCACACAGCCACTTGCTCACTCCCCCTAGAATGGGATGGGGAAGAAAATTGGAAGAGTAAAAATGAGAAAACTCGTGAGTTGAGATAAAGACAGTTTAATAGGGAAAGCCAAAGCCGCGTGCACAAGCACAGCAAGACAAGGAATTCATTCCCCACTCCCCATGGCAGGCAGGGGTTCAGCCATCCCCAGGACAGCCGGGCTCCGTCACATGTAGCAGTGACTTGTGAAGACAAACGCCATCACTCCAAACTTTCCCCCTCTTCCTTCTTCTTCCCCCAGCTTTATATGCTGAGCATCACATCACATGGTATGCAATGTCCCTTGTGTCAGTTGGGGTCAGCTGTCTTGGCAGTGTCCCCTTCCAACTCCTCGTGCACCCCCAGCCTCCTCGCTGGTGGGATGGGATGAGGAGCACCTGTGTAAGCCCTGCTCAGCAGGAATGAAAACAGCCTGTGTTATCAGCGCTGCTTCCAGCCCCATACTAGCTACTGTGAAGAAAATTAACTCCACCCCAGCCACAACCACCACAGAGGGCAACCCCCTGCCTTTCTTATTTTCTTAGTCTATACAGCTATCAATGTTTTGAATGCCTAGAGGAGGGCAGCACCTTAATGAAAAACAGCGATTCCAGTTTAATATATGCAAAACCAGGTTGCTAGTGCCATTTAGACAGGTTACAAAGAGCTGCTTGGACAAATGAACTCACCTCCTAGCCAGAACAAATGCAGTCTCTTTTACATTGTGCCATCAAGACTCTGTGAAACCTTCAGAGCCTGCTGAATTTATTAGTAGTTGCCAGTTACTAATCTGTGGTTGGCAATGCAAGATCATGGCTTCCTTTTCCTGACTGCAAGCCCTTTTGTTCCCCCTTTATCTTCTCACACACTTCTGCCTGCTTCCGTGGACCATTCAGAGGCTTGGTGCTTACTACCAACATTTAAAAAGGATCAGCACCCGCCTACCACAATTACATCATGATCTGTGATAACAAATTGGCTTCTAAAGGAAAATGTGCATCCAAAAAAAACAACAAAAAACCCCAACAGGATGCTGCATGCTTGTCTCAGAAAAAGCATCTTGCTCAGGATGTTGTAAAATCTCAGTCAATTACATAATGGGCTATTAGAGAAGAGCAGACAAACGTAAAAATTGTTTTGCTTCTGTTTCTGTTTTCACACGAACAACACACAAAGGTCAAGAGCAAGAACTGAGAACGGCTGTGTAAAAAGAAAAGATATGGGTTCATGACAACTTTTGAAGAATCAGATGATAAATACCTGTATCTTTGTACTTTATACCTTGTCCAAGAATGTGAATAATATATGCTCCTTAGCTGGCCTTGGGTTTTATCATTCATTGAGAATGCAATCATATTCAAAAATACATTGATACTGAGCATGCTGCTCACTAATTAAATTTAGAAATTGTTACAAATACTTCACGTTAAAAGATTTAAATTCATTTTTTGAATCCTAATGACTGCATTTTTTTAATCTAGTACTGTATGTACTTCTCCTGAGGATCTACTGAGGATAGAGTGCAATAAAAATTATAATTGGCTTTAAACCCTGGTAGATTAATGTTTTGTCACGATTTAAGCTGTCTGTTTTGTATTCAACTCTAAAGTTGTTTTCCCCTCTCTGAATCACGTATTGATGATTCAAATGTAAGATTTAAACTGCTATAATAATGACAGCAATATAAGCAAATCACCACTTGTTAATGTTTTGGATTGGTTTTTTTTCTTTAAAAAAACCCCACCTTTATTTCATGCCTGAACACTTAGTTAAAGTGACAAAATTTTCAAGAAAGATGGCATCTTAATGCATATCCTTGAAGAGCAGACATACATATTCTTCTATGGCCAATGAAAAAGTGGATAAAAAAGTATGAAACTCTATTACACTTTGTTGTATGTGTTTTTTTAATATTTTCTCTGAATCCAAATCTGTATGGGTTTTAATACTTCGGAAGATCATCACCAAACAGATTTTAAATTGCCATCAGTTTATCTTTCATTTAAGTTAGAAATAAATCATAAAAATATTCAAAATCTACTAGTTTAAAAAAAAAAAAAGACATGCCAATTTTCCATCAGTTAGACCTAAGAGCCTCTTAGGTCTCCTTCTTTGAAGAAGCACATTAAAGGGGGTCAGAGGTTTCACAAATAAATTGGTTGGCAAGCAATATCAATGGTGCCCTAGACTGACCTGGTATATAATTGTTTGCATATCATTGCAGTAAAAGCAACAACATGTTTAATCTTTGTGTGTTTATTTTGATCTATATATGGACCTTAAGGGTCAATGCGATTTACTCACATTTACTGTTGGTTATTAAAAATGCTGAATAAAGTGATGGAAAGGTGTTAGAAGGCATTTGCAATTAGGAAAGAAAATGACAGTCTGCATGGAACTGCTTACTCAGAATTTTATCACAAGGGTGTTGGGGTTTTTTCTACTCTATTTTCACAAAGCTTTATGACTCACAGCTTGAGAGAAACATATCAAAGCATTTTTTGCCTTCAGTAAATGGATGGCAGGACTAATCTTTCCTCCCTGGATCTTACATGATCATGGCTATTGCAAAAGTATGGGCATAGAAAACACAAGGAATACAATATATTTCCACTACCCTGGGTTTTTTGTTTGGTTTGGATTTTTTGCTTAGGCAGTTAAATAGCATTGTTAAAATTGCTAGCCTCTTCCAAAAACGAGAAGGAATATCAGAGCAGTCCCTACACAGAAGCCCACTGAAAGCAGTAAAAAAAATTTCTGTTCATTTCAAGGGATTTTGGGTTTCTCTGTACAGTGACAAATTTTCTGAGTCTCATGAAACTTAATATTTAATCAGGACCTGAGAGAAATTGCTCAGCCTTCAAATTTAAAGTTGGTTTTACTCTCCTATTCTATCTTACTCAGTTATTTTACTGTATTAGGAACCTCTAAATGAAATTAAAATAAAAGAGGAGAAATGAGGAAGAAAAGACACAAGTTGGAACAGGAAGCTTGAACAAAACAAGAACATGAAGACAGGAAAAAAATACCACAGAAAAGAAGCAAAGATAAAGACCAGAAGGAGCAAATGCATGTACGATAAAGACAAGAAGTCTTCAATTTAATGTGCTATATAAGCGAGTCTGTAGCTTTCAGCACCTGAGTAGAGGAACAGAAATCAGAAGTCCATTCAAACGTTTAAACTAATTACACCCCAGCTGATGCACCTTGCTGAATCAGTTCCTCTAAAAGCAAAGCATAATGGGAAGGACCAATCTGGGAAAACATTTTTACAGCTCACAAGCCTTAATGAAGTCCAACTGCAGCACCGCTTTTGGAGGCAAAAATATGAAATTAAAAAGTTGCAATGTTTTAAAATAGATTAATGCCTGCTTACGGAAAAGCCGTGCTTAGGGAACCTGGCAAACATTTCTCACTCTAAATCCAGAACTTTCTCAAGAGCAGTGGCAATAGTCACTATTTTTAGAGACGAGGCTGGATCATCCATATCCATGTAAGTAATACAGAAGTACTCATAAATTTTCAGTCAAACTGTGACAGAAATGAGAACTCTATGAAAACAGCATTTTTGCTGAGTATTATTTTAATTTTCTGTCAAGACTGCCTAAACAAGGTCTTTCACTTGGGGCTCTGCCGTTCAGCATCAAAACCAGTTGATTTACTGAACCCAGTCAAAATGCTTCCTGACAGAAAAATTGGACATGAAATCCCTGTTTCCTATCTACTCCATAAAAACATTTTGCACCCAGAGGCTCAGTGCCGTGGCCAGCAGCACTGACAGGACAGCCTGGAGCAGTACCATCACCCCCAAGCTTACATTTTATTTACAGCTGAATATAGTCAAAGTAGGAGTCATTCTTTACCATTTTCTTGCTATTCTCCTTCACACAATGCTCTGCTAAGGTCCTCGGAAAGTTCCTTCTGCCTACCTCCTCAGTATAGCCCTGGGACAGCTAACAGGTAGGGTCAGCTTTAAGGAGTACCAGGGGGGCTAAGGTACATGCTGAGGTGCTCTGCAGAATCAAGACTTGAAACCAGAGTTTTTTGTGCAGCCAAGAGACTTCTTGCCCTCCATCCACTTTGTTGAATGCCCAGTACTGGAAATCAGCTAAGCAGTTCCAGCACACAGTCAAGCTGTAATTTTTCTCTTTGTTACCTTATGGGGACTTGTCTAGCAAGTGTACTCGATCATCTCTCTTGATGTATCTCTTGTTTTGCTAAATACTGTGCAGTACAATGCAGCCACTCTGAAATGTTGTATCTCCGCAGGGTGCAACAGCATCGTAAAATGCTAGTTGCCATTTTTTATTTGCTCCTCTAAGGGACAAGCCCCTTTTGGCCACTGGTGAAGCTTTTGAAGTTCCCCATTTTGCAGCAGCCCATTTAAGCCATGTATCCGGGCCCTGGAGTGACTGCAGTCAGACGCAGCCCTCCCAACTGGAACACAAGCCGCACAGGGAACTGGCTGAAAAATTCCTTGCTACCATCAAAGTAAGCAATTCCTTCCTTTCACTGTCATTTCCCTGTGGGGAGAGACAGCCCAGGCGATCTGATGGATGGTTAGGTACCAAGGTCTGATGCCCAGGAGCATGCACGGCAGTTGTTTAGCTGCAGTCACAGCCCTGGAGCAGAGGCACAGAGTAGACTGGGTGAGGAATGGAGCAAAAGCACTGCCCTTTGCGGGTCATGTTTCTGTACCCTGATGCTTCTTTCAGGACACATTATCAAATATGCTTAGACATTTGCAAGCGGATCTTTATATATAAGAAAGAAAAACTGCTGATTTATCTATGAGCCTCTTGAACAGATTTATTTGCTGGCAGGACAACAGCATACCTCAGAACCACTTATTCATGAAAATTTTGACTGAAAAACATGTTAGTTGCATCCAGTTTATTTCCTTACTTGCCATACCAACGGGCAATATATGGACTCACTAATACAGAACTGCAAGTTAAACAAAGTCAGCTTCAACCAATTAATATTCATCTTTTTACTCCATGCACCTTCTAGCAGTTCGAACCCAAGCTTTTTTCAGAAAACAAAAAGAACATATTTAAAAGCAGGCAATTATCCTTTACTAAGACATTCTTCATCCTAAGAAAATACACTTGATATGCTTATAAAAATATACTTCATTGATTTTAAGGAAAACATTTCATCCAATTTATGTTCTCCTAACAGAGCTTAATTTGATTGTTCAGATGTGTCTGTGTAGCTAAATGTTTTCTTTCCTTTGATTTCAGAGTTCTCCCTTTCTGAAATATTAAGTGTGTAATCACTAAGTGTACTTTCCTGTTTATGGAAAAATGCCGCTAAACTTCTACTATCCATCTATAAGCTTTTGGCAACAGTTGATACAACTGTGGTAAAAGGTGATTAATGGAAGGCAAATAAAGGAGTAATTAATCAAACCGCATAAGAAAGTGAAAATAAAAAATGATGCAGAGACTGACAAGAAAAGTCTAAGCTCCTTGCGCTTTGGCACCAATGAAAACAGACCACAGGCTAAAAACTTCATGAATGTGCTCCAATTTATCTGTGTGTTTACTGCAATGCTCTTTAGTTTGGTTCATTTAAATGTGAAATTCCCTTCCCGTTGATGTCAGCTAGTTAGCCAAGATGGTGCATTACTGTTATGATCACTGCAGCGCATATAATTTAGATTTATCTCTTTAGGGACTCAGCTCCACCCCCTGCTAGCTAATATGCTCACCATGTTTAATGATGCAAAAAATTTCCCTGAGTACAGGTTATTTATCTTTATCAGGGGCTGCTTTTGGCTGGCTGTCAGTTATCAGCCAGAATATTTGTTCCTAAATGGTTTGTACTCATCCATATTCCAGGGCAATTCTGAGGCCCATATTATCACTGATGTTTGCAATAAAAGTGTTTCAGTTCTTCAGATACACCTTAGTAATACTGATTTATGAGTCTGGACTGGCTATATTTCTGATGCAGTGATATGAACCCTGAAATATCTGTCATGGAAGTGAAATATCTATCCGAAACCTCAGAAACAAAACCCACTTGTAGGGGTCTTGAAGAAATATGAGGAATGAAGATTTTTCTTTGAATAAATTTTGAGGGGAATGAGTCAGAGGTGAGTTTTTTCAACTGAAGATCTGTAGAAAATAAAATAAAATTAGGAACAGGCCAGCGAAAAGAAGACAGATGAAAGTGGGTGTAAAAGGAACAGTGAGAAGAAGACAAGTCTGGACAGAGAGGTAGGGAGACACAAAAAAGAAACAAGAAAAGAAAGAACTTTTGCTGCACCAGATGAGTGAGCACTTTCAGACTGTAAGATTGAAAATGATACTTGGAAAAGCAGAAAACTCAAGTTTATGACTTGAAAGTTCTTGCCTGCTCAGCAGCATGAGGTCGTGCCCAGCCTAAAAGTGAAAAGCAGATATCCTGAGTTCAAAACGCTAAATGCAGTTCTGCAGCGCAGACGTGAGAGTTATGCTACAGGTCAAAGAGGAGGCCAGGAAATCTGGTAAGTAAGAAAGACTGAAGATATGAAATAAGTAAGTAAATTTCAATTTTTTACAGTTTTGACTAGGATGGCAAAAAGGGCAGCAACTGCGTGTCAGATTTGATGTATGCCGCATAATAGGCTGGATCTGCTTTTCAGGGCATGCAAACATCTGTGGCACAGAGATTCCCAAGCTCACAGCAACCATGCCTGTTCCAAAACTGGAAGCAACAAAGCCAGACATGCTCTCCCCAGGGTGGCATGCTGAGATAACACGGCTGTGCTGCTTCCCAGACCTGAGCTAATGCCTGAGCTATGCTGGAGAGACGGACCACTTTGCTCGGAGCAAGTTCAGGTATCTCTAACAACAGACATACTTCAGAGAGTAAGAAAAGCTAAATCCCTACTTTAGATCCCTCACCTGTTTCTATAAGCATACAATAATGCCCAGCACTGCTATTCTCTTCTTACTATCCACGCACCCACTTGGTGGGTAGAGTCACACAATTAAAGGAAGACCATAAGCTGCCATCAATAATTCAAATAAAATTTGGAGTTGAAGCTGGCACACGTAAGGCTGCCTTCAACTCAGGAACGTGTGTAAGTGTCAAACTGAATAATTTTTATTCTGATGCCTCCATCTAGCAGACAGGTCTTCCCTAGGGCCAGCACATCCATACTGCATCATACACACAACAGATTTTGTAACCACCCAGCTACAAAGGCATTATCCTTTGTCTAGGCTTAGGCACATGCTGGACACTCTCCTGGATGCAGTTTTGCCAGCTAAGGAAGTTATTGCTCAGGAACCCATGAAATATAGCCCTCCCAGAAGTTATGACCTCTTCAGGTCTTCTGTTTGAGTTGCTCATATGCTTGTCTGTCTTCCCCCTTGTTCTTCACATTTCTCTGTGGCCTAGTGGCTCAGGCCAGTGTGAGGGTAAGAATTTGTCTTCAAAACCTTTTCTTTGCCTTGTTGAAGTAGGAGATGTCTGCTTCTTGAGAAGGACATTAACAATAATCCATCTTTGCTTAATATAATACAGAGTTAAACAAGTAGGAAGACTGGAAGTAAAGTGGGTTACCAGAAAGGTACAATAGAAGTATAAACCCCTTTATTGATTTCTGAAGAGGTAAAACATCTGGCCTATTTTTTAAAATAGATCAAATCTGGATAAATTTCCTGAATCTTTATGGTGAAAAAGAGGAGGTACTTTGTATGCTTACAAAAGCATTGCAATGGACATTCTCATTTTTAATCTGCTTGCAAAGTTGAAGCTGTTATGGGTTAAATTATTTACATAAAGTTTTCAACCACGAGAGGGAAAAAAATCCTGAAATTGTATAAAATAGGATTAATTTCCTTCAAAAGCCAACTAAATGTTCTCAGCCTACCTCACGTACAAATGTTAGTAGCACAACCAGCAAACAGCATGTAGGATGGAAATATAGCACGCATGCTTGAATTCCACTATTGTTGGGTTTAGATGATATATTTGTTTGATTTCTACCATGACATGCTCTTCCTGTTCTGAAGTTTTCCAGAAGCCTAGATTAATGACAAAATGATCTCCAGTATAAACTTCCACAATGATAATAACATATGCTGGCATAGACAGAATACTGTTACCGTGCCACTGAGATCCTCTGAGAGCATGAAATAAACACCCGGCACTCAAAAAAGAACTTAATTTGTGTGTTATTTCCAGTACTGCTGCTGTAAATATGCAGGGACTTAACTAACTGATCATTTAATATTAATAGGATGATATTCAATATCACAATATTCATGTGCTATGGTGAGTATTTGAAATACTCACCCTGTGCTGTTAGATAAATTCCCTATTAGACCTATCCTTGATAATGTGCATATTGTTTCTGAAAGCAATTTCTGAATTATTTAGAAAAGACCTGTTTTCCTCCTGAGACATAAAATGAAAATGAACTGCAGATTTTCTGCAAGTTCTTATTACCGTTTGGTCTAGACCACATTATGACCAAATTATGGTGAAAACCCTTGAATAAAGTAATTTCACAGGAAGCTGTTAACCTGCTAAAGCACCAAGAAATACAGATCAGACTGAAATGAGCTGTAGTTGTATGCTTCTTGATTCAACTATTTAGATAATGTACTTTCATTTAGATCAGCAGCTAAACGTGTGAAGGATAATAGCCTTTCATGTATAGGTATAATGAGACATTAGTGCAGTGGTACAGAATAGCAGCAAAGAAGAAGGGGAAAAAAGCCCTTCTGCTGCCTGAAGTTCTCTCGTGACAGACACTTTTTTAAAAGAATGTGACTATGGAAGCAACAAGCATTTATGCCAGACACTTTCATACAACTGGAGAACATGAATCTGTCACCTCATGAAAACTGATTAAGGGCCATCAAGCCCAGAAGTGGAAATTCTACTGCTATTGAGAGAAAAAATGCACAACAGAAAGAGAGGGAGGTATTTATGCACATGCCATCTCTTTTCTTAAGCAGAAAATAAGCAAATTTCAAAGTCAAGTTTCTTCCTTCCTCCATCCTATTGCATGTAAAATCAGAAACTTTAGCGAGTGGATGAGACGACGTGACTTACTCTTGCTTCACTCTGAAGTTCTAACATATCTCTAATACAGTCACCAGCAACTGGTTTCAGAAAAAAATTAGTTCAGACTGGTGACTTATTTTCAGGTGGCAATATATCTTCTTTGGGTACATGAATGTGTATAAAGATAGTGATAATCTGAATTTATTTTCTTTGTATATTTGCTTCGCATCTTAGGCATATATTTTTCTACTGCTCTGACTCTGATTATATTGCAATTGACTTCAAAACAGTGTAGAAATACTTCTGGATTACTTGGGTTTTATCTTTTGTATCGATATTTGTGCACATGACATACTACTCCAAAAATATAATTAATCTAGGCCTTGGACCAAGGAAAAAATCATGGGAAATTTAAGCCTGTATTTAAAAAAACTCCATAAAGAAGGACTTTTTTGGATTAAGGTCCTTATCCTGTGATAATATTGTCACCTTTGTTACTACATCACTATTATTAGTAGAGCCAGTAAAAATGCAGAATTTCTGTTTTTCTGCATGTTTCATTATCTCAAAATTCGTCTTCACTGGAAGTCAAATGAAAATTACTGGTTTTACAATTAAATACCTCAAGCATTTCCTTCCATTTATTTGTCTTCAGAGGGTTTATTATTTTGTTTGGTTACTCAGTTCTTTCATCCTATACCAATGGCAGTAAATCATTATTTATCATTCCAGGTTAACGTAAGGAAAAACTTTTTCACCGTGAGGGTGACAGAGCACTGGAACAGGCTGCCCAGAGAGGTTGTGGAGTCTCCTTCTCTGGAGACATTCAAAACCCGACTGGACGTGTTCCTGGGTGATGTGCTCTAGGTGGCCCTGCCTTGGCGGGGGGGTTGGACTAGATGATCTTTCGAGGTCCCTTCCAACCCTTGTGAGTCTGTGATTCTGTGATCATTCAAGGCATGGCACAACGCACAGTGTGTTACACTGTGCACCCCTCCTGATTTGCTAGGTTACATGAGGTATGTGTGTAAATTTAGTATACCACATAAGGGTCTACATGTGAGCTATTCACTTAGATATTCTCCTTTCTGTGAAAAGCAATAGCAGTTATGATGCACAATTCATTTGACCTAATTTAGATGTTTACCTACTTAGCAATGCCATAAATCAAACCCTAGGAATGCCTGTTTCTTTCCACTAACCAGCATGAACAATTTTGCACTGCTTTGTTGGCATGTCGTAGGACACTTCAAATCATTTTTACCTTGGCTTTACCTTTTTATTCTGTATTATTAGAGTATTTGTAAAATCACTATAAGAACAGCAGCTATGCTGATATTTCAGGTAGTATACCTTTTATTTAGTTATTTGTTTTCTGTTTTGCATCTATGCTTTAATAGAGAAGTCTAATATTCAGCACCTTGAACAAAGAAAAGGAAGACTAGCTTCTGTATACTGACTAAAGGTCTGGCTACTTTCAGTAGCCAGGGAAAATTTTTCCAGGGATATTGAAAACACTGATCTTTTTTATTATTTGTTGCTGTTGCTGTCATTATTACAGGAAGCCAAGCTGAGACCTGAACCCTGCTTGGACTCAGCACTGCAGAATAAAGGGGAGACCAAAAGACAGAGCTGGTAGCATTGCTGAATAGAACAGATAGGAATCCCAAATGTTTCAGTCTCTAAGACAGAAGGTCTGTCCTTTTCACTTTCGTAAAGGATTCAAATTAGCTTTTATCTAATATATTTCATATATTCTTTAGCTGTTAGGGAGAGCTATTCTTCTTTTTCTTTCAGTGTAGGCATGGCCAGAAAAGAAAAAAGAGAAGACACAACAAATCTCTCTAGTGAATTGGAAGGATATACTGCAAGCCACTATTAGCTGTATGCCTTTTCTTTTAGGAAGAAAACAGTAAGAGAAAAAGCTTATGAGTTATTTCTGCAAAATACTCTTACAAGCTACGAGAGATACAAAACACCATAACAATATATTAGAGGGGACAACATGATACAGAAGATTGCCTTGATAGCTTACATAAAATTGAAAGCTCATGCTTGTAGGTTAGAAAACTGATGAAAGAATTATTTCTGTGTCGTGATAAATAGAAATGTAAGTTAACCTACCTGACCGGCATTCCAAGGCTGGGAATAGGAAATAAAGGTGAACCTTCACTTACTGTATCTGCAATTCTGAAACAACAAACAGGCTACCTAATAGATAAAGATGCATTGCAGGATATGTAAGGTGACAAAATGGACCAGATGAAAGTGTATTTTTTTTCTTTTGCTTTGCCTTAGACTGTTGGCAGTTAGGTAATGTATTTACATTTGTAGAACTATTGTATACAAACATGTACTGAACATTAACTATATTATGGATACAAAGCGTGCGTTTTTATAAAGTGTCCAGGAGTGTATTATACTTGTTTCTAGGATTTCTTCTGTGGATTCTTATATTTGTTGTATCCATTGTACTTTACATACTTTCCTGATCCAATTATTTCACAGTTTTTTGTGTGACTTTTGTTGCTGCTTTTTGCCTGTTCGTACAAAATATTGATTACTCTTAGTTTCCACTTACTTGAGAAACACCACGAAATTCCGTGTCTTACACAAGAGTTGTGGCATTTTTTGTGTCTTCTGTTTTGAAAGAACAGCATGATTTCAATGCTTTGCTGGATCAGGGATCAAAGCCCAAAGTGTCTCTGGTTCTACACCCACTCTGTACAAGGACTCATCCATCAAAAAGTGGGATTCATATCCCACGGAAAATCTCAGTCATTTTTTCATCATCCTGAAGTAACATCAAGATTAAAAACTTATTCACCTACCAAGGACTTACTAGGAAGCAATGAGTGGTCTGAGCAAGTCTCAGCTTATATAAAAACCTGGTGTCTGATACACATGAACTTCAAATTCCCATAAGGCACTATGGCAGCTCAGCTAGGTAAAGGTTATCACTACCAACAAAAAAAAAAAGGCCTTTTCATTTTCTTTGAGGAAGACTACACTACAACAAGTTTTTAAAATGTATTTTTCTAGGATTTTTTTTTTATATAAATTTGTACTTTCAAATGCCACTGATGTTTTCAGAATGGAGTATTCAAGAATTTATCCATAAAAGCTAAAATCTCTACATGACAGAGAATACAATAATGAAAAAGGAAGTAAAAAATCATACAAAGGAAATAATCACTTCAGAGTTTTCAGTATAAAACATGATCCTATCCAAAGTCTGTCAAGATAACTGAGAATCTTTCCTGTACCTTCAGTGATCTTTGGTTCAGACTATATTGATGCTCACTGTATCATAGTAATTTCTTTTGTTTCTTACTCATTTAAAAGATTTTATATTACATTAATCCTTCACATACTGCAGATTTTGAGGTCTTCTCTAGCTCTAGAATCCCCTTGAAGTATGAGAGTGGGTGGTAATACAGCAAAGAAGGAGTACTTCTTGTCAATATAAGTAGGAATCTAAGTTCTGCTGGAGCTTTCATCAAATGTAACACTAGCCCTGATAACCCTAACACTATTAAAATATTTCTATATACACATAAATAAAAGTTGTGTTGAGAAATGCAAGTGTCAGAGATTTATTCATATCATGTATCACCAAAGTAATACAGAGTACACAAACACTTAACTAAGTGAATTATGGGTCTTTGCTATAAGCAAAATAGAAAACTGCCACCAGAGTGGGACAGCAATGACTGATTTCAAGTAAGTGTTTCTCCAAAATGAAACGAGAGCTATTTGGTACAAATCACCCTGCTTCCCCATTGTGCTTCTCTCTGTAGCCAAACTACACAGCCATTTGAAGAAAAAATAAATAAAGAGAAAGTTTGCTTTTTTTCCTGGGGCCCTGCTATAATAGTGTCACTCGTCAATGTGCACACAGCACCAACTCGTAACCCGTGAACTGGATTCTGCTCATACCCCATGGCCCACCTGCCCAGGGGTAATCAGTGCTTCATCCCTGAGTTGGTACCAGCACTACCCAGACACGGGGAGCCGTGCAGTCTTGTGTATCCCACCTTTGCACCCAGGACTCTTGCCTTGAACCACAGTTTGCAAGTGGCAGTGAAATGATCCCACTGCCTATTTTGACCATACCAGAGCTCCAGGAAAGGAAGGGCTATGGGGTGTTAGCAGCAGCAGCAGGCTTCTTTGTTCTGTGAACATTGCTTTTCAGATACCGCTGTGGAAAACTAGGTCTGCTTCTGCTTTCTGAAAGGCAAAGAGCTGAGGTCTAGTATCCCAGATCTCCAGGCTAACAAGGCCCTTCTTCCTTTGCTTCCCACAGTGGGAAAAGTGTTACTCCAACAAGGTCTAGTCTGCTATCCTTTAGCAACAATATTTGGATTTTATCTGTACCACTGTGAAGCTTTGAAGTGGCTCTGTTGAAACATGTGGTTTGATCTTCCCTCTGTTTTTTTGTGAGTGTTAACCACTGCCTGGGAATACCCCTGTAGAAGCCTTGTTAAATGTTTGGCTCCAGGGATCTTGTGGGACTCTGAGGCTGCCAGTCACATAACACTGTCTGAAGTATTTCGTAGACATTAAAGATGCTTCACCACTAAATTTAACTCTCATCAGTCACTAAATTTAATGCTGACCACTCAAGTGTTTTGAGCAACAGGTAGCAGCATTTTTTTTAACCTTACATGTCTTTTTCATATACCGCAGAAAGCTGACGTTAACTGTAACATGAAGCTTACTCCTGCTTAGCCATAACTCCCAGTGAAACCAGTTGAGAATTTTGTCTGTTTAAGAAGAAAGGAAGGAATTGTGTTCGGAAGGAACTACATACCTAATATGTGTAATTTGGCCCACTTTCTGAAGTAATACTCCCTGGTGCCTATTACTTTCACTCAAGGGTGTCTTGCTAAGTAGTACTGTAACTTATTTCAGTGTTTCTTTAAGTAGAATTTTAAAACATTTATCATGCTGAAATACTTAGAGCAGCGCACTCTGTTTGGTATCATTAGGTCTCATTAGCAATCAGCATTCAAAAAACATTTTCTCAGGGTTTTTTCCTTAATACCCATACATACAGTTTTCCCATAATTAAGCAGATCTATTAGTTTCACATCGTGGGTGGGATGGAATTTTAAATAACATTCATCTCTTTCAGAAACAAATAGGAGCCTGAAATGAAAAAGTGCTCGTTTAGCTTGCTGCTGCTACAAGGGTGGGGAAAAGGCTGGGATGACAACAGTGCAGCCTGAATATACCGTGCTGCGGGGCTGAGAAAGGGGTGGAAGTTCTTCAGTCAGTTCAAGCCTCAGCAGAGAATGGTCACTTCTGTGACAGGCTGGGAAGCCCTGGCTCTACCTAACACAGATGTAACCTTTCAAGGGGGTTTTGCAGAAGATTGATTTCAGTCAAACACTGAATTCAAAGCTGGATGTACTCTGCTAAAACTGGAACGTAAAGGTGCTTGAGATGTTTGGAGATGCCAGGCTGCACCAAGGGACAGGGGAACTGGGAGGCCAAGCGTTTCACTCAGCGCAGTTGCTGTCACTTCTCAGCACACAGGATGTTCAGTGCCAAGGGAAATATTCAGGCTTTAGAATTAAAACACCATTGTCATATTCGTTCACACGGTTGGATTGGTGGAGGTGGGCAGGGTTGTGGTTTCCAAATTTGTTTCCATTTGGTTGAAAAATCAGTAGCACAGATCAGACCTGCACCTGGATTTGTTTTGTTTCCTTACAAACAGAAAGGCAAGGAAACTTAACTCAATAAAAGCCACTAACAGCAGGCATTTTCCTTCTTCAGGAATTCCCAATTGCACAAGCCCAGCAAACTCTGTGTCCAGGAAGTCCTACTCTGGCTCTGTCTCAGAGTCACATTTCACCTCTTCCCGTAACTTTTCAGCACACTGAGCATCCAGCTTGAAACCAATAAACCAGCCCCATCTTGTGTAACCAGGGTAATTCATCAGCTGACAGCATCTATGTCTGATCTCCTTAGACACAATAAAGAGACACAAAGCAATAAATATAGCAATAACCATGATCATAACAGTAACAAGAAAGGTTCCCTTATGATTATCTAATGGTCCAATGAAACATGGGAGACTGTAGATATTAGAATTTGTTGCACACAGGAAAATTAAAACATAAACCCATACTTGGGCTTAACACAGAAAACGCTCAAAATCTGTAAGTCATTTAAGCTTCTTGATTCAGTGCAGTCTGATTTACACCAGATTTAAGCTTTATTCACTGCTGGGGTACATCCTATGGAGAAAGAGGGAGGGGTTAACCATCTGTCACTTTAGCGCTCCCCTTTTGATAAGCCCTCCTAGCTGCCATCAACATCAGAGTTGCATTCATCACAGTCTCTGTGCTGAGCTGTGGAAGGGGAACATCTGACTGCAGATCAATCAAAGTGTCTATTTTTTCTATAGTGTTAATAACAACAGTGCAAAAAAGTTTCTATAACTACAGAGCTGGGATGTGCCTGGTGGAAAGGAACATGGAGATCTGCTGATCGCACCAGAAAATAAAAATAATCCTTCAAGTTCTGTCTAAAATGTTTATTGCTTCTCAAGTGTCCTGGTTTCAGCTGGGATAGAGTTAATTTTCTTCCTAGCAGATGGTATAGTGCTATGTTTTGTATTTAGGATGAGAATAATGTTGATAACACACTGATGGTTTTAGTTGTTGCCAGGCACTCAAGGACTTTTCATCTTGTCATACTGCCCTGCGAACGAGAAGACAAGGGGTCCCCATGAACCTGGAGGGGGACACAGCCAGGACAGATGACACAAACCAACCAAAGAGATATTCCATGCCATATGACATTGTTCTCCATAAATAACTGGGAGCTGGCTGGCAGAACAGCTCAGGAACTAGGTGACCATCAGCTCTGGGTGGTGAGCAATTGTGCTGTTCATCACTTATTTTGCATATTATTATTACTATTACTATTATTATTTATCTTCCTTTTCTGTCCTACTAAACTGCCTTTATCTCAACCCAAGAGGTTTCTTTATTTTTTCATCTTCGATTCTCTCGCCCATCCCTCTGGGAGCGAGAGGAGTGAGCAAATGTGTTGCTGGCCAAGCTAAACCACAACACTCAAGTTAGAATTGCGATATTTACTTCTTTCCTCAGTAGGTCCCTGTTCCCAGTCAGCACCTGCCATTGACTGGTTGGACCATGATGTTACCTCTTAATTTTTAACTGTTGACATCAACTGGATGGCTTCTGTTTTCCTCCTGAACCTCATCCTCTTTCCTTGGCATTTTCTCTACCTGACTGGCACTTTGGACTCTGGGATTACGGCAAGTTTCCCCATAAATATCTAGCTGCAGGAATGCATGTCCCGGTGCTGTATGGAGAAGAGAAACACCTGATCGGAGCATCAAACTGATCACGTATCTTTCAAACTGGAAGGCTTCCCTCAGACAAAGTCACTGTTGCCTCTTCTGTTGGTCTTCCTCACACCATGGAGAGCTCTGGTCTCTCTCCAGGCAGCAGAACAAATCTGTGACAGGGAATGCCAGATGAGGCAGGCATTTTCATTTCTATCCAGCCTACCATGAGAATCTTGGCTTTCCTCTTCTGAAAAGTCTTGTCATCTTTCAAAATGCAGCTGGAGTTCCTCACATCAAAAACAAGTCTGGGCTGCTGATAGCTGAAAATTGCTAAGTGGTGGGATGATTTTGTGTACCATAAGCCTACACATCGGCTGTGCCAGCTACCCTTCTGCCCAGCATTAACTTGAGGTCTGATAAGATGTGGAAAGGAGTGGAGTGCTTATCAATCAACCTACATCAGGCTCAGCATGTGTTAAAAAAGGCGGCAGTGATTGGAACTCGGACAACTTTAATCAATCTACTGCTTCTCCAGACTTGCTCCTACACATGCCTCCAGCCCTCCTGCTTCCTCTGTGGCTGTGCCAAGCCTCAAATTTCAGAGTGCCAGTCTATAGAGACCATGCTGTTCATCATCTATCATGAACTCGCAAGCATAGTGTCCCTAACTTCTTTACTGTACAACTTTGAAATGGATCCTGTAGCAAATGATGACTCTCCATCTATTTCTGATCTAATCTACAACATATTTCCTCCTTTGCTGCACTTCTACTTTCTATCCCTGCTTTCCTTCTTATTTTTAAACTTTACCATGAAGCTCCATATGGTGTATTAGATTAAAGACATTACATGAAGAAGGCGGTACATATTGTTTTACCGTTCCCCATCCCACCACAGTGAATTGCCGTGAGCAGAGAGGAGAGTATTGTAGAGAAGAAAAACAAGGCAAAATCTTCTGCTACCCATAGCTCCCATTCTCTGTCAATCTAGAAGAGACTAAGTCATAGTCAACAGCCATACTAGTTAAAAACCATCTACAGGACAGAAATTCCCCAAAACAATTTAGGCTGCATACAGTTGACCAAATTAATCCCTAATATAACTTCTCTTAATTCAGTTCAGAAGAACCTGGTCCAACACTACCTAAGTTCAAAGACATTGCTACAAGGATGAACTGCACCTTGGTTACATTTATTATGGAGCTCCAGAGATAGAATGAGAACAAAGACTCTCAGCTTTCAAATGTGTATCATAGAAGCAATTGTATCACCAGCAATGCGGATAGAAGGAATAAGCTTATACAATTAAATAAATATGAAATCTTTCAACTTAACGCTAAAGTCTTAGAAGAGCGATTTCCCGAACAGTTGGCAAGAACTGGAATAGTTTTAAGATAATCACAATCAATTCTAACAGTACAATAAAAATAGGTATAAGAGAAAAATCACTCAAAACTGAAATGTAAGAGGACAAAAGTTCATAAATTGCAATAGAAACCCCTAGGGAATCTGAAAATGTATAGGGGTTGGGGGTTTTAAAAAATTGTCTAGCTATTGAAGAAAAATATTGTATTAACAAATGGACAAATGAGAGTAGAGCTATCCCTCAGAGTCGCTTCATCAACCACAGTCATAGGAAGAATCCAATGTACCTCTTTGAAAAGTAGTTGAAATACTGAATCTGCTAAAGCAGAGAACAAGGCTTTGTTAGATACTTTTGAAGGTCATCAGTAGCTTTTAGTGTATAGGACGTTTTTACAACAATTAGATCAAAACTCAGATTGAAAATGTTGGTGGATTTCATAAGTCAGAATGACATCAATAGTTGACTCCTCCAGGGCACTGCCAGGGAACCGGGGTTTTATTCTAAAAAAATCTTGCTTCCACATGGAGCACCACTGGAGTCTCACATTAATTTTATATGTTAGCAAATGATTGTTTGTTCATTTTAATTTTAAAAGATGTTTGAAGAAAGAAAGGCTTCATTCTGGTCACTTTAGGTGTTGAAGATCTGAAAACTCTCATTGCTTCTGTAACTCCTGAACAGTCATGCAGATCGCAATAATCAAAACAGATACACATACGGTGTCTCCAGCATGACTGTTCTTATACCATCTGTTAGGCTAAAGTTGCACACTAAGGAGATACAAACCCAGAATTAAGAGGTCATAACTTCAAAACTGAGATGGACCTCAACAAGAAGGCCTTCAAATAAATGCTAGTATGTTCCGTATCTGAAAAATCCTCCATTTCATAAGGCTTACAATTTTTATTAAATGGCATGACAAATATAAATGTTGTGGATATCAAAAACCTCAGCTCCTTCAGACCATAGCAGTATGCAGTATATAAAATCTAAAAGATTTTAGGAACAAGAAAAATTCAATTTGCCCAACAGGTCTGCCAAATTTTATTCCTTTTAATATCATGTGGGCAGGAAGGAAAGTGGTTATTATTTTTCCACATGACACTAATTCCTCTTGCAACTGACAGACTGAACAAAGGCCGCGCATGTCTCATTTGGCCAAAAGGCTAGTTTTTGTTTAAGGGCACAATGGATGATTCATTAGTTTAAAAAACAACCCTGCAAGAAAACAAAGAAAAATGTTATATTGGTGAGATGCTAATGCAAATATTGTATCATACACAAACAGTACCTGAAACATTGTTTTCTGTCACATTAGCAGGAAAGAGTTTTTAACAAGACTATCCAAAAGAAGCCAACGTCCTCTATTTACTTGTGATTATATGTCCCCGGTGAGAATATTCATGTTACCATCTTGAAATTTCTGGGGTCCCCTCCCAAAACATGCGCAAATTTTAATCAACCAGTTGGAAAGTAGAACACATGCTGCAGATACAGGACAACAAGTTAAAACTTATTAAGCAGGTTGCTCACAGCCAACAGACTAGGCTTCTTCAAAGTCAGGTAGACCAAAAAAATATTTCAAAGGTAGAAATTACAAATATGGGAAGTTGAGTGTGCCTCTGCAGAAAACTGAAAAAGGCAGAATTCGCCCATGAGTCTGTGAGGCCCTTCTCTGTTCCCTCACCATGCCTCCAAAACAGGGTTCAATCTGCAGCATCATCATCATGTTACAATGAAAGAGAGAGACATACTTGGAAAGGGAAAAATTCAAGTTAATAAAAGCCGTGATAAAAAAGAAAGCATAGAGATAACATATATAAAGCATATATGCAGGAGTAAAAACCGTAAGTGGTGAAATAAACTACTTAGATATTTAAGGGATTAAAGATGGAAGGGGTTGGGTAAAATTAAGAAAACAAATGTACAGGCTTCTAAATGGGGTGACAGTAAAAGACCTATTCAACTGCAAAACAGTTTCCCAAATGAAGTGATAAAAGGTCCATTACTTCCAACATTCAACCGCAATGGGAGAAAAGCACTAGCAAATACACAAAGGAGGATTAATCCTCATTGATAAAGAGAAGGGTGTGGTTTCCTAGCTGTGGTGTTATATAGAACGTTTCCTATAAATCATTATATTTCTAGCTTTAAAAACTGAGATACTCCATTTCATAAGCATGAAGTTCAGCACTCTTAACCTCACTGGAAAACAGTTGTATTGCACAGACCTGGCATAATTTTTATTATTCATTGCTGTATTTTCATCCAAAGGAGTAACCCACATCCAGCAATACCGCATATATTATCACATACTGTAACACAAGCTAGAGAGAAGTTATTTTCCATGATGCTTTGGTCCTTTCCTATTAACCTAACATTGCCCGGAGATAATGTGCATAAAGGTTTCTCTACCTCCAGTTATATCTCACTAACACTGAAAAGAAACATGGTTGAGCATATTTGAGTAAACTCACATGTCAGGCAAATTTTCTGAGTTACTTTTGTCATCATTGTTGATAGCAGAGATAGTTATTCTGTTCTTATTTTTGCCCTTAATATCCAAAGTCTCCTTCTGCCTGAGGATGCATCCAGCAATCAGCTTCTTTGTATTGTAGCACCTTTTACATGATGAATGTAATTACTTCTGGTGATAAGTAACACAGGCTACACTCTGATTTTAAGACATGCTCCTTACAGACTTGAAGACCCTGTTGCAGTCTCCATTCTAGCTGGCAGCTTGCTTTCAACTTCCCTCTGCCTAAAGCACATTGCAATTTTTCCAGCAACAAAGAAATTTTTAGAAAGCATCAGTAAAACTAGACCCAGCCTTTCCTGACATAATTCATCAGAAATAACCCTTTCTCATTACCATTTTGAAAAGTTGTGGAATTTTCATTAAATTCTCTTTTGACATTTTCAAAATCACAAAGGTCTCTTTTCTTGGTCAAAATGCCTTTTAGGAGATAACTGAATTAACAGACAAATATGTTTCCAAATGAGAAAAATAACACAAAAGATCTTGAAACATTTTGACAGACCCAAACGGATATTTGTCTCCTCTGGATTTTCAGTTCTCTCTTACAAAATATCAGTTTTTCAGCTCTGAATGAGACAGTGCCAATATTCAAAATCTTTCTAGTCCTCCTCTAACTCGAGCTGTCAAGCTGGCATTTTTAAATAGATCAGTAGGTCTCCAGTCTCTCAGAATTTATTTCAAGAATATTGCCCCAAAATATTTTTTAACAACTGTCAAGTCTTTTGCACTGATGAGTTGAGAACAGTTCAGGAACTTTTTAAGTCATGCACATCTCCTAGAGTACATGTCAAGGATCCGCAAGCATTTTGACCACATTAGCACAGTGTCACATTTGAGAAGGTAACCCTCTCCGCTGGGTTTATTAACTGAAGCTCTGTGTCACTTGTACCCTGCCTCTTTTTTTCAGAGCAGACATGTCCAGAGACAACGTGAGTTTGCCTGCATATCTTCCTCTTGCACGGTGGCCACCCTTTCGTTGCACTGTGTGGGGCATTAGCTGAGCACCTGGTAGCTCCCACTTGTTCTTGCCCTCCCCAAGCCTGCTCTATCAAACCTCCCACCGCAAGCGTGGTTCTGGAAAAAAAACCCCACATTTTCCCTACAAGGCTTCTCAGTAGCCCCCTTGCCCAGCTGGGGCCTTCAAAGCTAACAACGCCCCTCCCCACCATGAGGAATTGAATAGCAAGCCAGATTTGCAGTACGATGATGTGTAAATTACAATCTGTTTTTACAGTTCATTTCTTCTCATGGTTTTCCTCAAAACCATATAGTCACTGTGATTCCAATCAAGGATATTTTAAAACAGTGGAAATAAGAAGATCTTAGAAAATCCAGTTCCTTTCTTTTTTACCCCCTAAAAAGGGCATTTGCAGCTCCAACCTCATCAGGTCATACTTTATCTGTTACCTAAGAAGGCTTTCAAATAACCCTGGCTTAGGCTGGAACTTCTTTTGAAGGGAAAATCAATGGGTCGCTTTATTTTTTAAGTGTTCTAATTCTACCGTTCACGGTGCAAAGAGTGGCTGTAGGTAAAGAAAAAAATCCTTCCTCTCCCTCTTACCTCCCCCCACCTGCTACTTTCTCCCTTTTGAATGCCTTCAGCCTGAGCTGTGGAGACTTCAAAGACTTCAAAGGCAGCAGATACTGCTGCTGGGGTTGACACTGAAAATGCTGGATTCAGCAGAGAAAGCAAAGATTATGGATCATGGAATATCTTAACTTGTTTCAAAAGATTGGTTTCTTTGTTCATTTCAAATCAATTAAAATAAATATCCTAAACAAGCTAACAAACAAAAGGAAAAATGGAAGGAAAAATCACAGAAGGAAAAAGGAATTAGTGTGCAGCAAGCAAGCCAGATTTTCTGCTGTATTCATGACATGCTGAAGAGACAGGACATTAGCTATGGTTCTCTCCACATCAACCTCAAGCCAAGTAGCAGAGCAACAACAGCCGGCAACTATTTCTTTGGTGCCTCTGCCAGCATGCATCGTATTCAAGCCAGTTCCTAAACCTTGGTCCTGTTGCTGCCACAGGCTGCAGAGTGAGGGCAGAGAAGCCAGCACAGTGTCCCAGAGGAGACTGGAGGCTCCTGATGCTGGAGAAACCAGAGGCAAAGCCATCACATGCACAGGGAGCTTTGCAGTGCCATTGACAAGGGGCTAGAGGGATGTGGGAAGTGAGCTGCGGAGAAGGAAGTCATAGCCAAGCTCAGGGATTAACGAGGGAGGGAGGGAACCCGTTTTATTTCTGGGCTGGATTCGTGGCAGACCCTAGGAGAAAAACCTGTGAAAGAAGTTAGGCAGCTTTCTGCTTCTCATGTATCAGCTGAACTGTCCCTTTCTAAATGGTTTCTTGCCATCTTTTTCAATCTCAGCATTAAGTCCACTGTTGTCTGATCTTTTATCTGCTGCAAAGATCAGAAACTTGGTTAACCAAACACATGATTTCTACTATTCATTAGGATTTAATGGTGAAATTGTCAAACTAATCCTAAAATACTAATATTTTATTTACACAGATACCTGAAAGTCTAGCAGAACTCATCAGGGCTGGATACAATGTGAATTTTGTTTCAAGCGTTATGCTTTTATGTGCAGTTTCATAGCATTTTAACTAGTGCATATCAGCTGTAACGGGCAGGCAATGCAATTAGTGCATAGGGGCTCCACATCTTTTATTACAGAGGATTCTGGGTTTTCAATTTTGGGATTAAACAATTAAAAAACGCCTTGAAAGGGTTTGAGTAAAAGCCCTTCAAAATGAAAAATTATTTTCTTAGCTAGTTCTGGATGAACTACTCTGGTGAAAAGAATATTGTTTAATTTTCATTTTGAATTAAAGACCTGGAAAGCTGAGTAATACACAGGCTAATGCTGAGCTGAGCTGTGCTTCTGCTCCTCTGAGGGCCATAAAGATGTATTAAAACAGGAATTATTTTGTACACTGTGCTGTACTTCAACGTTTAATTCTCAGCAGGCTATAAAATCACTTCCAGGATAATGAAATTACAAAAGAATTTTAATTTCATTTTCAATCCCTTATCGTTACAAATTACTAAGAGAAGATGGTTGGAAGATGACTAGCGATATTTCTATTCTCCATCTTCTGACTGGCCAGGACTTTTTGACTGAAATACCTGCAAAAGACTTTTGCAGATAATTTAGATGAGACAGGGAAGAAGATTCTGAAATGTGTAGCTGGCTACATCAGTTTAAGCATTATGAAAACACTGTTGTTAGAAAGGGTTCCCAGTGAAAACAGCATTAATCGGCAAAATAATAATAATAAATAGGCAAAACAAATAATAAACAAGCAAAACAACAATAATAAATATCAGTACAGTAAGGGTTTAAAGCAAAGGCTTATTGTAACAAAAGGACAAAACAAAATCATATACTCTGGATGTCAGATCAATAAAAAAATTAATGTCTCTGACAACTATGCTTTGGTATTATGTCAAAGAAAAGCAAAAAAAAAAAATGTTTCCAACAACAAAATTTTTCCTCATGAAAACATCAACATATTCAAGGTTGATTTTTTTTTCTCCTGGGCCAAAGTCCACAGGTTTTGTTCATGCCAAATTCTCACTAGAACCAATGGAGACGTGTTAGGTTTAGCTTTATTTCTGAAAGTTACGCAGAGGCAGAGGCAGGCCTTATAGGACTGAAGCAAAAATTACTGGCCTGTTACAAAACAAATCTTGCTATAATTCTTCTTTCATGAAGAAGGGGTGCAGGGTTGGATCTACAAAACATTTAAATTCCCACACTTTTGAAACGCTTGTTTGAGCTAAAGTTAAAAGCTAAGATGTCTGACCCTGTGTAAAGCCCCGGTAAATGAAGGGAATCTCCTCAGAGGTCAAGGAATGGAAATTACAAGAAATAATCTCTCCAAAAGAAGATTTCTATAGGAGAAATAATGACAGTAAGTACCTAAATTGTGTTCAAGTGTTAATTTCTAGACACAAGGGGAAAAAAGAAAAAGCAAAGCAAACTAAAAATTCCCTAGACAACTGCCTAAGCAGTTTCCCACACGCGATTTGGCACACGCTGTTAGATTGAGCACGTCTTGCTTAGCCACGAGTTCAGTGCAGAGCACAACGGAGCAGGTCAGTTCCATCAACAGGGAAAGACCTTTAATTGCAAGTTTCAGGCAAGCAAGAGGTAGGACTGGTCCACAACCTTGGGAAGGTGGGCTCTTTCGTTGGCAGGAATGGGGAGGGTAAGGTGTGTGAGGAAGGCTGGCTTACCCTGCCTCACCCAGCAATCCTTGGTCCCAATCAAGCAATAGCTGAGCTTCTGTGAAGAACACCACATGTGGATGACCATGCTGAGCTGGGATTTTCATCTTAAGTGACCTTCTCTGTGATTTAAAGCAGTTCACGACCAGCTTCATAAGCTGTGTTGTAACATCTGAGAAGGAGCACAACCAGAGGTCTTAACCTCTTCTTGTCACTGGACCGTACCCACATAAATCAGCTTATTCATACATCACAGTTCTGCCATTGCCCAGCAACGAGGCTGTGAGATTCTAAAGTTTTGGTCCCCACTCCAGCTGCAGTTTGTGCATCTTATCCAATGACTTGTAAGAAGAAAATGTATAGAGGCAGGGGCTACGTGAGAACGGAGGCAAAGAGAAATGAAACAATGTGCTTGAGTCTGTAGAGCTGGACAGTGAGTTTGCAGCTGAACTTTCCCACAACCCTGGTCAATGCTTCAGGTCCTGCCTCCTTTAGAAAATAAAGGAACTAAACCAGAGACACAGAGAGAAAGGAGGCAAGCAAAAATATAATGCAAATGTGCCTTGGTTGTTCACTTCAGAAATACAGCTACACTACTCAGTTTTGCAGTGATTTATACCTGTTTAGCAGATGCCTGCTCGAAGCTCTCATGGGCCACGTGTGCCAACCTGCTCCCAAATAACCTGTGAAGAGATGCCACAAGTGCTTCTCCAGCTGGGGACAGGAGCTGTATTTCATTTCTCGTGTAATACTACCACACTCTGTGTTTAACAGATTTCTTTCTTTATTTTATTTAGTTTAGTGCAACTTGTTAGCCTAACACAGTTAAATTTATGGGTTACATTTATTTATGCCTCTCAAACAGCTCCATTGTGATATATGTAATGAATACTGAAAGAGAAGTGATTCCAGAAGCTGCTCAGGCGTCTGTGTATCTGTGCCAAGTTCCACATTATATTTATCTCTCAGCTATCGCCCAAACACAGGCTCAATTCATACTAAACATTCTTTCTGCTTCCACAATATTTTCTTTTAATTTCATACATAAAATACAAATTACAAATTACCTTTACCTTTCTGTCACCTCTCTTCACCAGCACCTCTTCACTTCCTTTTTCTTTCTTTGCTTTACTCATCCCAATGTTGCCGACCTTTATAAAACTTAAACTGAAGAATCCTACATGCAGAACTAAACTGCCTTTTCCTCCCACCTTTTGCGAGATCAGATAAGCCAAGTAAGCATGGCACCGATTAAATTAAACGCCAAGTGATAGCATTATGTCTTATGGAAGGGCAATGTTGAAAGCAATGGCAAAGTGAGTAAGAAGTGGACGTGATTTTCCAAAAAATAGACCAATGATGAATAAAATCTGGTCAACATCCATGACTAAATTGCATAGTTTGACTCTTGCACTTCCATTCAAAACTATGACCACTAATAATATCATTGATTGAGTCTTCAAGATATACCCTGTGTCATTTTCTTACCCCGAAAAAGCCAAGTCATTCACAAAGAGAGTCACAAGCTTGTTTGGTTTCATTTCAAAGCCACCAGATTTCCAAGGTTCTTTAAAATACATATACAGGTTCCCCAAGGAGAAGAAAACCCACTGGAAGATCTAAAAACTGCCAAAGAAAAATGAGGGCTGTTCACAGGCTTGTAGTTCACAGCCAGCTTGCATTAGTCCAGAAAAAGTCAGGGGACGGTTAACTTTCTAAAGCCATTAGGCATAGGATGGATGTGATAAATAAAGCTTTTTGTCATTGATATTTTGGCAATGTCAAGCACTGGTACACACTTCTGTCAAAGAGCTCTTCAGGCTCCTAACAGTTGTGGTGTAAATTAGCCTATGGCCTGGCTGTCAAAGATATAGAAATGCAATAGGAAATACGTTACAACCGAGGGGTCAGGTGCCTGGAAGAAAGAAAAAAAAAAAAGCTGATGTGATTTCGGTATTAGAATTAGGAATTCAGAAGGAGTTTTCTGTAGAAGCCATGTTGAAAACTGAGTGCCCAGCAATCTGCTGCCGTACAAAGATTTTTATCCCCATTTGCATAGGGTTGGCACATATAACTGAGTTCCCAAACCTATACTTACATGGGGCTTTAATGACCCACTGCTCAAGCCAGATTTTAATAACTTATATAATGAGCATTCTTCTCATTTTTTTGCTTGTTTTGATATGGAGTGGAGGAGCTGGCATTTCCATAGTTATGAACATGTGACTCATCACTCCATTAAAAATATGCTGTTTGCATTTCAGATCTGAAGTTTCATGTTTTCTGTGGACTCAGATAGATGTTAGGAGTGGTTAATATTCAGTTCATATTTTTCACTCTTGGTAAAACTCATAAATTTTAAGCTGGAAGGCTACCATCAAAAGACTATTTTGTTTTACTTTTAGCAGAACACAGCCACAGAAACCTCTCACTAATTTCTGTTTGAACTATGGCATATGTTTCAGAGAGACATTCAATCCTAAAATAAAGGGTCACATGGTGGAGAATCAACCACATTCCTAGACAAGTTATGCCTATGCTTAACTACCTTCAGTGTTAAAAATGAGTTCCATATTACAAAGCTAAATTTGTCTTGCCTCAGCTTCCAACTGCTGAATCTCATTATGTTTTTTACTGCTAGATTAAAGAACTGGCTATGATAAATCTGTTTCTCAGGTAGGTACTCACAGACCATGATCAAACCATCCCTTAGCCTTCTCTTCAACAAAATAAGTAGATGAAGTTACTTAAGCTTCTCAGTATGAAATATGTTTTCCAAACCCAAAATCTTTCATAAAACTTTTTTCTTTATTACTTTTCCCTTTTTCAAAATGCTTTTTGAACTGCAGCACCAGAAATGGTCATGGTTTTGGGGTTTTTTTTTCAGTTAATATCTCATTAGTAGTGTACAAAAGATAAAATCACCTACTATTCCAAACTAATGTTCCTGTCTTTGTATATCCAAGACTTATATTAGCCCATCACACTGACAGAACAGGGACAACTGCTTATATTCATGGCCTCCAGACCTTTTTGAGTGTCACTGCATTCCTGGGGAGAGTCTCTCATTCTGGAATACTGACCTATACTCTGTTTTCAAATGTATGACCATGACATTTAGAATTATACTTCACAAGAGTTTTCATTTCAGATGACTAGTAGATAAAAATTCATCTTCCATGTAATCTACCTTTTTTTCCTCGGAAAAAGTTCATTTTTTAATAGATTCCTTTTTCTGTTAGGAAATTTAAATGAATACTTGCTTCAGTATAATTTGTATGCTTTCATTTCAAGGCGTGAAATCATACCCTCCTTAGGATGCATTCCCTTCCAGGAACTGTAGCTTATACCTCAATTGTATAAGCCAGACTCATGAGGGACTGCACCCTACCATAATGCAGCGTCTACCAAATTGTTGGATAGCACTCCAACGCTCCATTGTTGGAAAATAATTCCTTGGTTTCTGCTCGGTTGTTTTGTCATCTCTCAATTAAAACCTTTTTATCTCTCATATTAATTTTATGGCAGGTTAGGACTAGTCAGACTTGTTTATGGGAATGTGTTAACTCTACTGCCTCACAGAAGCCAATTATGCGACATTACAGGTTTGTTCAACAGGACCTGTTTTCTACAAAATGCATCCTTACTGACATTAAGTACATAATCATTCCTTAACTCACGACAGACCACATTCCATTAGTTTTACCAAGACTGTGTCTGGTTTGATTTCAGAGGAACAGGATACAGTTTCTCAGCTCATCCTTTCAAAATCTCAACACACTTTCTAAGACTTCCATAGTATTACAGGATTTACTAAGAAGCAAAATCAATGGTTATGGGAGCTCCTTCACCAATTTTTTCCTGAATGAGAAAGTCCTCCTATGTGAAATTATCAGTTGTGCTGACTAAAATTATTTTAAATGTAATTATTAATATTATAGCCTTTACAACCATTTATGCATGCACCTCATTTAGTGAGATCTGAAGTTCAGTAAAACCAAAGAGGTTCCAATGCTGTTAGATGCTAGTTTGAAGCTAAACACAGAATATTAATCTCAGCAAGAGGTCAGTTCTTTTATGATATTTCTACATTTCCTGGCGGATAGATAAGCAAATGGGAGACAAGTGTATCTGAAGGAGGTGAATAATTGTGCTGTTAGATATTCTTCCTTGTGCTGAATTGCTTCTGACAATCCCCATTTAAGCATAGACAATCGAATGTTTAAGAGAAGCAGGGGTAAAAGACCATTACATATAAAATCCAAGGGCAAGTTGCTCAAACGGTGTACCATCCAGAAAGATAATGCTTATGTTTTATCCATACAGTCCTCTCCTCTCATTGCTGCTACTCCTGCTGAGGAAGGTGTCAGCTACTACAGTGAGGCAGAAGGAGTTTTTACCCCCTCTCTCTTCACCCACCTACTAGTCTACTTCCAGATCTTAATTTTAATTACGTTATCTTACCCTCATACAATTTTGCCTACATGTCTGGAAGCTAATGAAATAGCTAATGAAACCAGAGCTAATTAAATAAAATAATTTCTGACAAGGGTGATAAACATCTTTAGGGTTTTGCCCATTTTTTACTCTGTTAAAAATAGTTTGCAAAGAAAAATAGAAAAAAAAATCATTCTTGACATTAAAATAGAACAGAGGTTTTGGCATATTTTTTCTTTGCCTCCTTTGACCATTCTGACAGAAATTCTGTCCTCTCTTTGCAGTGGCAAAATGAAAATGTAGGTCATGCTAAGTAGGTCCTTATCTAAACGGAAAGGACAAAGTCTCTTTGTGAGCCAAAGAAGCCAAAAACACTTTTGGAAAAAAAGTACTATCTCCCCAAGCAAAAATGCATGTGTTGGGATGTCAAGACCACACACAAACTTGGCTACTGCCATGGTATTGATTTCTCCAAAGGTCTGTGACTTTTGCCAGCTATTCTTGCTATTCCACTTATCCACTGCTAAACTTGGCTTTACTCTCTTGAATTCACTCAATCCTACCTTTATTTGCGCTTGTTAGTGAGAGAAACAGCAGCAGACAGAAGGGAAATGTTTGTGTTGTCTACACCAGCGTTGAGCTCAGGCTCATTTGTATTCTCACTCGGGTACTCAATGGGCACTTGAATTTGAGAGGTGCCATGCTACACTCAGTGAGAGCTCTCATGTGAGAGTCCTGTGGTGGTACCCTCGGTCCAGCTCACACTGCTTTTCTGTTTCTTGTGGGTGAATCTGAAGCAGCATCAAAATGAAAGGCTCAAAGTCTGCTGCTGAAGCCATGTGATACCAGAGAAGGTATTTCACTTCTATCAGTGGACACAACAACAAATACCCATTAACGTAAGCAGGATTTTTAGTGATCCATATCCATCTCTAATACCCAGATCAGTACATTAATTTCAGAAAGGCTAAAAAAATATCTTAGAGGGAAAACAAAGGGAAGGTACTAAGTAGTAAATGTTCTGCACAGTACGTGGTAATTGACTTAGCCATGCAGTTCCCATTACTGTTAATAGAAATCAGATGGCTAAATCCCTGTGCTAAAAATGTACTTTTAAATAGATATCTGCATGAGTGCCAAGCACAAAGCATCAAGGTAGTGTAAACTACCAATGAGGAAGATATGAACACTGAAGACATTTACTGAAGGCATCAAGAAAGGTTACGGAAGGACTTACGAAACTGGGGCAAAATTGTACTATGAGATCATTTACTGGAAGTAGTTTTCATATAAATTGGATAAGGTTTTAAAGAACAAAGTGTGCACTGGCTGACAACACAAGTCTTCAAAGGCAGGGAAACAGCTGTGCTTCTCCAGAAGACATGAGGACATTAGGGGCAGGACTACACAACCTTGACTTGCTGCATAGAAGACTCCATGAACACAGATAGTGGTAGGACAGACAGAAAATGGCATGGCTGTAGCTGCTGAGTTTATAACTGGTTTGCAAGCGTGGCTTACTGGCCTAAACTCTTTTAGTAGACAGGGATCAGTACAAGAGCTACTCCCTGTAGAAGCATGTTGCAAACGCATATTGGAACATTTATGTTTGACAATAAAAAGTCAGAAGGCAGAAGTGACATTCAAAGCAAACACCTGAAATCAATTGAACTTTTAAAACTCAAGACAAGATTTGATTAGTCTTATTTCTGATAGATAAATGTAAAGATGATAAAAATATCTTATTTTTGTGTGTGTATGCATATATATTTAAAAAAAAAACTTCGTTAGGGGTCAGCTCTGCCGAAACAGCAAATCTACAACCTGGATCTGCATTAATGTCACTGATTAGTTGTTACATACAATTGTTAATAACTGTTATAATTGTTAATATCATATTAACTTTGATAGAATAATTAAGCACAGGTTGTCAAAGGTGTTTACATTTCTGTAAAACATCAAACAGTGAAACAAGGCTCAGGGTCTGAAGAATAAGGACTACTCAGTTGCCATGACAAAGTGAGAAATCAGTGCCAAAGTCTGGACATTTATTGACTGAGATACACAAAAGGAAAAGAATCAAAACAAAATAAAGTGTCTTCTGAAACTGAAATAGAGTTTCTGCACGAAGGAAAAAGAATAATCAAACTGTATCAAAGTCCTTCTTTCAGAGGCAGGGTTTTGGATACAGTCTCTGATTCTGTCAAGTAATCTTTCTTCGTCAGGATGAAAGAGTTAGTTCTGTTGTTCAGGTATGAGCTGTGAATGATAGTTTCTTTCCCTGCCTTTGACAAAACAGGCAGACATGGTTACAAAAGGGAAAAAAGATACATAAGGGTGGAGGAAATACGGCTGTTATTGATGTTCTGAGGCTTCATGGCAGCTGTCGAGTTACAAACATGCCATTCCGGGCTGACAAAGATGATCGTGATGCTCTTACCCTGAACTTTGTCTTGCTGATATCATCTTAGTAGGCTGACCAGTTTACTCTGCTTGTTCAGCCAGACTCATCCAGGCCATTTTGACTTGCCTCTGTGATGTCGTGAAAGGCCCACTTAGACATCTCAGAGTTAGATGGGACAGAGCCTGTTCTGGTGCTGTGGCACGTTCGGCAACCGCTCTGCATCTCCTTCAGAGGATATGAGGCAGTCTTAACTTCGCTCTCTGTAAGCCCTTGAGTCACTTTGGTCACCACTGCCAGAGGATTTGAGTAGGGAATGATTTTGAAACTATGCTGAACTCAACACTGTACTAAGTTGTTTGCATAGTTTAGCTGTACCTGTGAGGTCAGATATCCAAATATCCACATGATCAAGATCCATGAAGGACTTCAGGGTGGTGAAACTGAGCCACGCTTTCCAGTTCAGCTGCTTGGCTCATTCTTTCCAAAATGTCAGGATCATGCCGTCCCAGGAGTGCATGCTCAGCACTTGGGCAGAGTATTCCCTCCTTTACTCCGTTTTCTGGCTTCGCTAACCCTACATTAATTTCATTAATTGCATTCCAAGTTCCAGTGGAATATGCCCCCTGTACCATCCTGGCCTCTGCTCTGGAGGCTAGAACACTAAAGAGTGCAGGATATGCAGTTTTAAACCCCCAAACTCTTGAACTCAGATGTCATGCTTGCTAGGCAGGTGCTGTAACCACAAGGTGTTAGAAGGTGCACAGCTCTTCCTCTATCTAGGTCTCTGTGCAGAGAAAAGGAATAAGCAAACCACCCACACCAGGACGGTCTTTGTACCAGAGACCGGAAGGATGCTTTTGTTTGCAAATCCCAGTTTCACATAAGCACCTGATTCTGGGCTGCGGGTAATTTTATGAGAAAAGTGGGATACAAAACACATTTCTCCTTTCTGAATATTTGCTTCTGGCTCACTTTGGCTTCCTCCAAGTCACTGTGTCCCACTTTCTCCACTCATTGCACAGAGCCATAGGTGCTTACTTGGGCTCTGTGTACTCCTAAAGCTGCAAGGCTTGCTAACCCTGCAAGGCCCATGCTTCTCTGTGCATCTGGGGCTGAGTGTCCTTGCTTCCACTTCCCTCTCAAATGAACAGCAAAAGCCATTTAACAGGCCAGTGAGCTTGGTCCTTTCAAATCAGTCGGAAATGAGTTGCCCTCAGAAACCGTTCTTCCCTTTTGTCCTCTCATCAGGATTTTGCAGTTATCCTTTTTCATTCCTAACTGTGGCTATTTAGAACTAGAATCTTTTGTACTGATATGTCACTGCCACAGAAGTGGGCAGATTTGATTATCTTTCTGATCCTTGTGAGTAATCTCATTTCAAACTTTGACCTCCCACAGGCACCTGCTCCTTTTGACATCAAAGCCAGCTCTTTATCATGGAAGTAGCTTAGCCTTATGGCAAAATTATCGATTGCAGATGACTTATATGCTTTCCCTGCTGTGCTCTATCAAAAGCTGATCCTCTCTTTTGTTGCTTCTTTTGAAAATTAGGTTGAGTTTTTTACTGTCTCAAGCAGCTGGCTCTATGCTGGCTCATAACTTCTCAGGAATTGCCTCCATCTCTCTTCTTTTTGCACCACCCACTTTCCGTCTTTACCATCTGCACCACTGTTGCACAATGCCTCAGGCAGACACGTTATCCAGGGTCCCTGTTTCTTCATCCGAACTTTGCGGTAGAGCGCAATTTCTACCCATTGCATGTCTCTGTCCATACTCAGCAGACCTGCTGTCCACGCTGTGTTCTGGAAAACAGCCCTCCTGTGGGAGAACAGGCAAGACCTCTCTCTAAAGCCAGGGGTGCCACTGGCTTCACTTCCTTTCTGTCTCTTCGATTTCTGCTGGGGGCTTCTCGGGGCAGGGAGAGTCTCACCACCTGTGTGAGCCGTGACTTGTGGCACAGGGATCCGGTTCTGGCAATACCTTGCAGTGGCTAGTGTGACTATGCTTGCATTGCCATATAGGCAAATGTCTCCTAGCAGGCTCACCGATATCTCAAATGAGAATTTATCACTATTGACAAGTTCCCATTTTTTTTTAGACAATAGGTCTAATTCATCTGGCTATGATCCGTTCCTTTTCCTAGTAGAATTTTCTTCTGTTTTGGCCAGAATCCAATCTTTCTTTTCTGGGGGTAATGGTGCATTGAATGAATGGATCTGTTTACCAATGCCAACCTCTTCTATCAAATAAAATTACTTTTGCTACCTTCATGTACTCGACAATTTTCTTGGACTTTTCCTGAAAGGGTAATGACAAGTTTGATACTGTAAGCCAAAAAATTGAATAACTACCTTATGCTCTAGTTTCAAGATCTTATTTTAAGTAGTCTCTCCTTCTAGTTTTAAGCAATTGCTCCTGACAGCCTTTCCCCTTTGGTGCTGTATTCCATTCAATTTCACTTACAACATTCTACCTGCTCCCAAGGTATTAGGGAGTTAGTGACCATTGAACATAAGACTCTTCAAATCAAGGCTGAGCTGCAGAGCAAAACACAGCGAAAAGAAGCCTGGGAACATTCTCTGCCTTTTTATATAAGAGGGCTCAAAAGTGGGGTTTCCCCAGAATTAACTCAACCCTACAGGCAGATCAGAATTTGCCTCCAGTTGCAAGACTGGCAGGGCTTTGTAGTTCCTGGCTGATGGCATTGCACGGGATGAAATGTGAGCTACGGGAACGCTGAGTTTTAGTCTGTACACCTGGTAAATCAGAACTCCATGGGAAGAACTGCCTGCCTAGCAGGTGTCACATGCAGAGAGTGGTACTGCAAACCATGGCCCTAGACTCCTGCATGTCTAGCAATGGCTGCTTAATTTAGTGCCTTCATCATCATCTGCATTTATGGTCAGGATGTGGAGTTATCTCTGCTACTGCTTTGACTCATTTTTTGGTAATAATGTTGATGTGTTACAACAATTGAGAATGCTGAAGTTTTAGGACTAAACAAGAAGAGAGACTAGCTAAGAATAGGTTTCAAAGGGATTTACTGAATTAAACCACAAATCTTATACTTGGATGTGTATAACTAAAATAAAATACCATGCTGACAATAAATGGTAGCTTCTTACTATCTCAAAACACACAGAGAGATCCCTGCATAAAACTATGAAGTACCTCATTCCTTGGAGAAGTAACAGATATGTTGAATGACCTTTTGACTAAGAGTGAAATCTGCGAGAAATGAAGACATACAAAAATAAGTTAACATTTATGTGTATTTATAGAAAGAAGAAGAAAAGGATAAACACACATATGTGCACATTACTGTGAATCTATCCTCCCCGCTCTAAATGTGTCAGTTGTCTTCACTGAACAAAAGTTCCTTCAGAGCAGAGACCCTATCTACTTATAAATACAGTACTTTGCACAGTGTGTCCTCTATCTGATAGTCTTTAGGTCTCTGATACATGATAAATTTAACAAACTGGACACCACTGATAGGAAACAGTGCTTTCCTATTAGCTACACAAATTCCAAAACCTGGAAAATTTAGAAAGCATCTGATTTGAAGCTGGATATTGAAAATAGATTTTGAGTGTAGATTATACATTAAAAGGTTTGTGATGCTGTTCCAGACTTGTTTTTTTGCATCTCAAATTCTGTGATTTTTCTTCCTTTTACATTATTACTAACATAAATAATCCAGGCCCTAGACACAACCATCCAATTTGTACCAGTTTACAAGGCTTATACTATTGTCAAATTCTGACATTTAACACAGCACACATAATTTGAGACCATTACAATTCCATGTTAAATCCAAAACTGATTTATAAGAGGTAAATTTAGAGTCTTTATATATCATTGCACCCTTAGCAATAAAAGAAAGCATAATAAAGTGATAAGGTGTAAATTAGACAAAAATAAATGCTAACCTTTCAGGTTCTTTACAGCTTCAAAGCAAAGCCCATTGAAAATAAAGGAAATTTCCCTGAATTCAGTGGCATTTGCATTCAAAAACATAAAATACAGAATCCATTGCACATAAGGAAAATAAAGGATTCTAAATTTTTAGAAATTGGTCTACTATATGCACACTTTTAATCCTGACAAAAAGGTAAAGTGACAGATTTTTTTCCCTTCTTCTCTCCAGATGAGCAGTTAAGCATGACAGTCCTTAAAGGGCTTCAGTCAGGCACTTGATGGCTTTGGGTGCAGATACATCAATCTATATGCTTCCCATTTCCCTCTGATTTTTTTCCTTTGGCCAACTACACTGAAAATTATCAGCTAACACTACAGTTTCCCTCATGACATAAAAATTCAGACACAAACTACCAAAATCTAAAATTCCTATCTTCAGTGGCATCTATGAAAAGATCCCTAACACTCAGCATACAGCATGCATTACCCGCATACTTTGTTTCACAAAACCCAGCAGACACTGCCAGTTTTAGCTGAAAGTTTAGTATTTCCAGGCTAAGAGCAACCTTTAAATCTCCCCATAGAGTCCTGGTCCACCTTGTCCAAAACCTCCATTTGGTGACAGCAAAGTTGAAGCAACCTGGCTGTAGGACACCTTCCAGGTTCACAACATGATCCCAAACCTATTGCCCGCCAAGAGCACCAGTGGCAGCAGCAGTATGAAACTACATGACTATACTATTCTTCATTTGCAAACAAAGGATGAACGGCAATTCAGAGCACAGCCCCTGATGCAAAATGTGCTCTCGTGGTATATGTAAGGCACGTCAAGGTGTCTGCTAGAGGTGCAAAGGGTTTACAGATAGCTCCCATGTGATGGCACATTGCTGCCATTGCAGTCCTCACCCCTTGATCTGGGAAGTACTGAGTACTCTCTGGTAAGACTGGAAGAGGAACAGTAGGTAAGAAAGAGGTCCCTGTGTCTGATTGAGTGCAAACCCTGGTGAGATCCAAGAGCGAGACAGTGTTTACAGATGACTCTCTCAAGACGAAGCAGCTCTCAGTTCCCAGTCTTGCAGAGTGCCATCTGACATCTGCTTTCACCAAGCCTTTGGTCCCTCAGTTAGAGGTTGCTATCCCTGCCATTGAGTATTGCTTTGTGGCACACATGGATCACAATGCACGCTGCAGGGACAAAAGAGTGGTCAAAAAGCTAAAAGCAGGACAATCCAAGTCACACAGATATCAGAGACTTGACCTACCTGTTTATTTGAGCCAGTATCTCTGCTCTGTGCTGTGTGGTCAACACTAACTCTATTGAATAAATGTAGCTGTCTTGTAGACAATGTGTGAACACTGTTGCCAATAAAATGAAAAAAATCCATGTTTATATTTTATGTAGTTTCAGTCAGATACCAACTAATTGCCATTATTCTTCTCAGTTGAAAAACATATTTCAATATAATGTCATAGAAGAATTAGAACGTTTAATTAATGGGTATATTTATGTGTTACCTATGTTTGTCATAGATATATATTTAAAAAAATTAATTGCCATGAGAACCAGGTCTAACAGTCTAACATTTTTAACTGTTCTTTCTGGCTTGATTTCCCTCATGAGAGAATTTCCCCTTTTTGGAAATGGAAAAATGACTGTCCCTAGGAAATCCACTCTTTTTTGAACGTAAGTTCAAAAACTCTGTGATTTAAACACTCTCAGAGCTCTTGAAGCCGAATAGCTGATTCATTCTGGCATTTTCAACATATCTTTGAAAACTCTAATGAATATTTGAATAAAATAAAAGAGATATTTTAGCATTTATTTATTTAATCTAAGTGCCTTGGGAGTGGAAATTAGTGACTCCCATTTTATCACTCAACCTTTTCCTTAATTCTATTCACATGTTAGTCAGCAGCATTGAGCCTCCTGATATTTGCATGAGATGCTGGCTTTTCACAAAATTGTTCTCTAATAGAATAGAGTTGCCAAGCTTTTTGTGCCTATATCAAATTAATTCTGACCCTTCCTCTCACTGCTCACATTGAAAACACACGGTTGATCCAACCTAGCCATTTCATCTGAAGGACAGCATAGCCCCCTGAGATGCAATGTCTCCCACAGGTGTTTTCCTTTCTTTCTTTCCAAGTTATTTCATCACAGGCTGCTTCCTCTTTCATGGAACTTGCACTGCTATCAGGCAATGGTGCAAATGTTCTCTTGAACAACTTGATTTTAATTTCTGCTTTTATAATGCTAGTATCACTAGTGTCATGGTTTTGCTGGCCGTTGAGCGCCACACAGCCACTTGCTCACACAGCCATACCCCAAAAGGAGATGGGGAGGAGAACGACAAAAAAAAACCAAAACCAACCACCAACAAACTTGTGGGTTGAGATAAAGATGGTTTAACAGGATAAAAAAGGAAGAGAATCATCATCGTAATAACAAAAACAACAATAAGAATAATACAAGTGATGCACAAATGCTATTGCTTACTACAATGGAAGGGGGGAAAAAAAATAAAAAAATCACCACCTGATGCCCAGTCTGTTTCCAAGCAGTGATTCTGCTTCCTAGCTAGCTTCCTCAGTTATAGATGGAGCATGACATTCTCTGGCAGGGAATGTCCCTTTGGCCAGCCTGGGCCAGCTGTCCTGGCTGTGCTCTCCCAGCTTCTCGTGCACTTGGCAGGGTGTGAGAAGCTGAAAAGTCCTTGACTTAGTGTAGACACTGCAACTACTCAACAACAATTGAAAACATCAGTGTGTTATTGATGTTATTCTCATAGCAAATCCAAAACACAGCACTATGCCAGCCACTAGAAAGAAAATTAACTTCATCTCAGCCAAAACTGGGACAACTATATATACTGTGGACAATTATCTTTTGAGAAGAGTGTGTGTGTGCACACATACAGGTATGTTTCTTTATTCTTTTGGATGTTTACTTTGCAAGACAAGTGATGCTAAGCTAGTTAACTAGATCTTGTGCTTAGTTCTCAGGCTGAACTCTCTGCAGATAGAACCAAATCAAAAGTTGTATGGACACCAAAAGCCCACAAAATTGACTAAGAAATATTTAGAAATGCTTTTTAGGGGTTTTACCAGCTACCCTTCCTTAGCTGGCCTTCTTAGGCCTTCCCCTTTTTTTTTTTTTTGACCCTAAATGTTTTTTTAAGGAGCTCTAACTTGCAAAACACAATCAGCAAACAAACCAGCTCATTCTGTTAGATATTGGCTCGGAAAGTGCACATGGCTTCCTGCAACATACACGCAAAGGCATGTCTGCTGCAGCACTCCAAATGTGTGGCATATTTTTTTCCAGTCTTACCACTTAATTCTTAGTCTGCAGTGATTAGGAAAAGAATTGAAGAGATGCATTAATCTGGTGGTCATGGTTT
Source organism: Psophia crepitans (assembly GCA_013399095.1). NCBI lineage: Eukaryota > Metazoa > Chordata > Aves > Gruiformes > Psophiidae > Psophia > Psophia crepitans. The sequence continues at coordinate 116,569 of VWZZ01007702.1, read as the reverse complement.
TACCCCAGCCAGCAGCTAAGCACCAAGCAGCTGCTCGCCCAGTCCCCCTCAGTCTGGCTGAGCTGGAGTTAATTTCCCCGTAGCAGCCCTTACAGTGCTGTGCATGGGTAGCAGCAAGGTGTTGGTAACACACCAGTGTTTTGGCTACTGCCGAGCAGTGCCGGCAGACATCAAGGCTGTGTCTCCAACCCTTCTTCCACCCCCTCAGCAGCAGGCTGGGGGTGGGCAAGATCCTGGGAGGGGACACAGCCAGGGCAGCCGACCCAGACTGGCCAAACGGATATTCCATACCATATGACGTCTGCTCAGCAATGGGAAGCTGAGGGAGAGGGGGAGGAACGGTGGTCATTCGGGTTTTCTTCAACGTTTTGTCTTCCAGGGTAACCACTACGCTTTTGGAAGCCCTGCTTCCCAGGAAGGGGCCAGACATCGCCGGCTGATGGGAAGTAGAGAATAATCTTTTGTTTTTCCTTGCTTTGTTTCCACGCGTGATCTTGCTTCTGTTACATTAAAACTGCCTTTATCTAAACGCACAACTTTGGGGCCATTTTTTCCATCTTTTTTTTTTTTTTTTCTCCCCTCTCTGCCCTGATGAGGAAGGGAGTGATAGAGCGGCTTGGCGGGCACCNTACAAGAGTTTAATCAGTGAAGCAAAAGCCGCGTGCACAAGCAAAGCAAAACAAGGAATTCATTCCCCACTCCCCATGGCAGGCAGGGGTTCAGCCATCCCCAGGACAGCAGGGCTCCATCATGCATAGTGGCTACTTGGGAAAACAAACACCATCGCTCCTCTTCCTCCCAAAGCCCTTACAAACCGAGTATGATGCCATATGGTATGGAATGTCCCTTTGGTCAGTTGGGGTCAGCTGCCCTGTCTGTCCCCTCCCAACTCCCCGCACACCCCCAGCCATCCCGCCGGCGGGGCGGTGCGAGAAGCAGAAAAGTCCTTGGCTCTGTGTGAGCATCGCCCAGCAACAGCAAAAACATCTCTGCACCATCAGCGCTGCTTCCAGCACAAACCCAAAACACAGCCCTGTACTGGCTGCTGTGAAGAAAATTAACTCTCTCTCAGCTGAAACCAGGACACTGGTAATATGGCAGACTGCACCTACATTCCTGGAACAAAATCTGGGTCTTTAAGAAATGGGCTATTGAGTTTCCTCTCCCAGCAATATTTTAGCTTATTATTATTTGTTATTATAGGCTGAATTTCCTAAAGGAGCCTCTAAGACTCTGGTGCCCAAATCTCAATGAAACTGAGTAAAATGTGTGCACTTGATGCTTATGATTTCTCTTTAAAATCTCAGTCTTCATACATAATAAATAAGACACTATTAACTATTGCTGTCTAACATCATTAATGATTGATTTCCCAGAGGAGCTTGATGACAGAACTGAGTCTAGTCTTAGGGTGGCTTTCAGAAAGAGGAGACGAGGTTAGTGACCTTACCTGAGTGTGTGACTTTGGATACTTAAGAGGCAAGGTAGATAAAAGTTTGTTAAATGAAAAATGGATGGCCTTTTTCCTCACAGACTGGAGTGCATTCCCCTTGATGGGAAAGGAAATTGTGATGGGAATCGGGGACATCCTGAAATCTTAATGCAGAAATAGGGCTACTGAGTAGCAGCTCATAGCAAGCCAGAGCAGCAGCTCACTGCTTATTAAAGCATTAGTGAAGTATTGAATTCTAGGGACAGAAATGCCTTTTTTTTTTACATAATTTATTTCTTTTTGGGCAGGCACTGACCCTGAATTTCCACTTGTATACATTTTGGATTTGCCCACTGTATGGGACAGCACTGGCATCTTCCATTTGCTTAATTTGTGGATTTTGGTTCAGTGATTTCAATTATGTGTCACTTTGCTTATTTGCTTTGATTTGCTTCAAAGCGTGATTCCCTTTGGGGTCCCTTGACTCCTTTCAACTGAATAAATTGCAGCCCTGGTCTTTCACTGGAAACTAAGTACAAATACAGTGGCACCTCTCGAAGCAAGCATACCTACAAATACCACATTTGCCCCTTCCAAATATCCATTCCGGAGAATGAAACTGCAGCACAGTAAGATTAAGTCTTGATTTGCATGTCTGAAAATTAATTCCTACAGTGCAATTTAATTTTGGTTTTAGAGGTGTTTTTTTTTGTTTATGCCTTCTGCTCTGTACTGGTTCAGCTATCTGGAAATGGTAAACTAGGGGGTGGTTCAGCTAGGTTTTTTGGCAGACTCTGCAGTGCTGGCATCACCTCCACATTTTCTCCATTTCAGTAATGTATTCTTATAGGTATATGAACTTTGGTAGGTTTTCTCTACATAGAATGTAAGAACTCATTAGTTAATTGAGTCCAGCCTCTTAGTTTGAGAAGAAAACAAAAAAAAAAAGGCCTCCAATAACTAAGCACTTTTAGACAGGAAACAGGTTAAAAGGTATATGTAAATTATTTCCGCCTATCTCCAGAAATAAAAGCAATATAATCCAAAGTGTTAGCTGATCTAACTTAGAAAACACAAATCTGGAGATCTGTTGAGTAAATGAGTGGAAAATAAAATCCAGGACCTACAGTCTACCCATCTGTTGCTCTGTCTCCAGCTGCAGACACTTCCGATGTTTCTGAACGAGGTGAAAAAGAAATAAAGGCAAATTAAGACCTAAACCCTGAGAATACATCTGCCCAGTGCACAGTGGAAATCCTTGCACTTCACTGATCCTCTGAAGTCTTGGTAAGCTTTGGTTGCAGAGGTTTTCCTAGCACAGATTTTCAGGTGCTATGGGCATTCTAAGGGTCGTACATAACTTACTATCCTTTCCCTGGGCCATGGAAGGATGACATGAATAAGGGATTTATACATTTACAAGCATTAAGGTCAGAAATGACCACCACAACCGTTCCACCTGAGTCTCTGAACCTACTGGATGCAGAATTTCTCCCAGAGAGTGGATCAAATCATATCTCCTAGAAGGATTTTAAATTTTATTTTAAAGATCTAAACCCATGCTGAGTCGTCCCTGTCCTGTCCCCCCTCCAAGTCTTTTAGGAGACTGTTACTTAGTTCAGTTATCCTCTCTGCTAGAAACCTATGATTCATTTCAAGTCTGAATTTGTCTAACTCAGCCACAAATCTTGTCCGGTCTTTGTCAACAAGCTCGGAAAGCCCATGCTACTGGATCTCTTTTCCATGTGTAAGTACCTAGACATAATGATCAAGCCACCTCTGTCTTCCCTGAGATAAGCTGAAGAGATTGAACTCTGTAAGCCTCACATAGTGCAACTCGTTTTCCAGCTGCCAGATCAAACCTCCCAAACCTTTCATCTTTGGCACTGTTATTAGGCTGCACTGCTACCCCGCAATGTGGGAGGGCTCTTCAAAGGGTTTTGGACTGACCATCTGATATCCACACTGAAGCACTGTCTGAGGGGATCTTGATATTTCTTTTGATTCAGACCTTGGCTTTAAGAACCTCGCGGCTATGGCTGTTTTAGGGCTCAGTAATGGCTTTGCCACAGGCAAGCAGGAGAGCAGCTCGTTGTTATGGAAGGCAGATGTGCCTCCAGGTTTCTCTCTGCTATGCAGAACATATTCCTGGTATCATTTTTTTTCTCTTTCTGCTCTAGCAAATGAAGCTGTGGACACATGTGTGTGATGAACAACATCAAAGTTCTGCTTACACCTCACACAAGCCATTATATGTATGAAGAAGGGAATGCAGCAGCCCCTGAAAAGTGGCTCTCTTCTATAGTTACAAGCTCTAATCTAAAAAAACTACCATAAGGGACAAGAACACAAATATATAAATGTCCATATGCACTTCTTTGCTCCTCACTTAACGTTTCTAATACAAACCAGTGTGATCTAGAACAAAAATTTTCTGAACATTTTGATACTAAATGAGGGTCTAATGCATTTTCAGTGACATTTCAAGTCATTTCCTTTTGGGGAGTGCACCCCAAAGTCCACAAATGTGCAAACATGTCTTTCCATTGACTTCAGTGAGTTCTCATCAGTTACTTATACTATGAGGGTTTAACATTTTTAAAGTTATAATTAAATTCAGTAGTTACTTTGTGCTATCCTCTGACACCATTTCTAAACTAGATGGGGTGCTTATTAAACACATTTCACAGGACTTTGTAGTGAACTATAACCTAATTTACAAGAAAATAATGCTATAGTTAAGGAAATAATTGACCATTTATCCCCCCCAAGATTTTACGTGCCTTTAAAGAAATGAGTAGGCTTCAGGCACAGTAGAAATATTTGAAAGCAATGAAATGCATTATGTAAAAGTTGTTGTACATTTATAGGTGTGATAATTAGTAAAATTACAACTATAAAATAATTAATAAAAGCTAAAAATAAAATCTTGGGTCTTATCAGTGATTTTCTCACATCCTCGTTGCAGACCTCAGACACTGTCACATGGATTGGAGTTTCTCAACTAGGGGCAAGGGTACAGGCATTTTAGGCAAGGAACCAAAATAGAGCATCTTTACACAGATCAGGTCTCTTGCTTGACAGGGTTTTAATATACTTCTCATACACACAGACTCACAGTAGCAGCTCAGTGCCATGTTTATTTCCTCACCTCACAGATGGAGTATGTTTTCCTCACCTTTTCACATGATGCAGCACATCCCAAGAGAGATTTAAACCTCTTTTCCATGGCTCCCATGTTCAGTTATCAGCACCTGACTCCGTTGCTGTCTGAAGTCACCCTTGAGAAGGTGGACTGAAAATCAATTGGTAATAAGCAGCAAGAATTTGTTGCTGTCAAGGTGTCACAGTGCAAAATTAGTGGCTGTTTTTCCCAGGCATCTCTGAAGCTTAAGTAACCTACTCAACTATCCTCAGCCACAAAGAACAGTATGTTACCCGCTCTGCTGTCTGTGTTTGGTATCTCTCCCCACAGGTCTCTCAATGCAATCCTTTGAAGTGCTTATTCTGCTCTGCGAAGCACAGTGCTGAATCTGCAGTATCCAAACAGTATAATGAGAGTGTCAAAACTCAGTACTGATGAGGTAAATACTTCTTCTGAATGAATTTGCACTGTTGACACCGAAGCCCGTTTTGGTACAAAGGGTATGTAAACAGCGAAAAGGAAATCAGTTGCTCCTTAGAATCCAACAGGAATTCACAATTACCAAACTTCTGCTCGTTGCTGTTGAGTAGAGGTCAATTCACCTTCCCCAAGTCCAAGCAGTATGTGGATGGGCTGGAGCAGGGCAGGACAGGGCTGAGAGTTTGTCCCAGCACGAGGCGCAAGACAACCATATGCCACCAAAACAAGCCAAGAGCAGGAGAACTCATGTGGGTAGCAATGCATAGGATCCTGCAGTATCTGTCCATGAGTCTTCTTGGGCTCCTTCTGTCACTGGCCACAGCTTTGAAGAGTACCCATGAGGCTGCCAGTGAACAGCTGGAGAGCTGACCTCCCACTCTGCTTGTAAGGAACAAAGGCAAATTTGGGTTCCAAATCCACAGGTGATCTCTGCAAGCTCTAGTGTAGGAGTTCTGATTCATTAGCTTCCAAAGTCTCCCACATACAGTCCTATCTACTGCTCCAAATGCCTTATCTTAATTCATGTTCCGTCAGTTCTTAATACTATAAATACAGCAATAATACACCCTGGATACATTATCGGTCTCTATAAAGAATGCAGTTACCTGGCAAACATAATAATATAAGTTTGCTTATTACAGCGGGAGCTAGTAACCGTTGCATAACAATTTGCATTCTAGATCCCTGTCCTCATTTCTTATAACCTTCAGGTGTTCAAAAGAGGTGCCTCATACTGAGCTATTAATTCCATATTTAGGAATACCTTGACTTTAAATGTACTGAGAGCCTCTTGGCTCTGATGAATGTCAAACAATATTCAGATTCAGACGATTGCATGAAATTCTAATTTTTTTTTTTCAAGTCTCTGGATCTGACCTTGAAGGTAAGGCAACCTCTTTATATGTTTGCATTGCATTCAATAATAATAACACTAATCTCTCCCTTATAATAACATCAATAATAATAACAGTAAAAGGAGCAGGGGGTATGATTTTTATTATTTTGTTTTTTAAAAAAAAGAGGAGAATGGCCTAATTAGCTCTTCAAAAGTTACCAGAGTTAAGGTTTCACAAGAAATACAAAATTTCTTATAGAAATAAAGCCAGGGTCATTAAAAATTGAGTTGTAATACAAACAAACAGACAGGTGTGTGTTAATGTACCTTGGCTTTTACATTTCAAGATTTGTCAGAGATCAATCACACTGTTTACAAACTGTTTAACAACAGTTATTTGGCACTTAATGTTTTCAGACTCTGATTTGAAACTGCAGACCACAATTTTTCTGTTGTGTAATGCTCTGATTCCTTTATTACACACAATAAAACTGAGTTTTCTCAATAGACTACAGACTACTGGTATTGTGGCTTTACAATAACTGTTTGAATAGGAAGGTTGCACTCTCAGGTGTCTGATGCAGTGAGGAAACCGTTTACATGTGGATGATGAGTACTTGGATATGAGGATGTGAACAACAATTTGAAAACATCGAGGGGCTAATGAAACCCTCTAGTAGCTACTAAGGGGGAATTCTCATGGGCTTCAACACAAGAAAGGAAACAAATTGCCTGCAGTCACCCAGAGAGCTGTTACTAGGAACAGCAGACGAGAAGAAAACATTGAGTAGGCAACCAAGACAAGTTCTAAGAAAAGCTCTTTTTTCCATTGGAAATGTCTTTTATCAGTGAATCATAGAATGGTTTGAGTTGGAAGGGACCTCAAAGTTCCAACTCCTCTGCCGTGGGTAGGGACACTCTTCGCTAGACCAGATTGCCCAAAGCCCCATCCAACCTGGCCTTGAACATTTCCAGGGAGGGGGCAGCCACAGCTTCTCTGGGCAGCCTGCTCTAGTGTCTCACCACCATCACAAAGAAAATTTTTTTTCTAATATCTAAATCTACCTTCTTTTAGTTTAAACCCATTACCCCTTGTCCTATCACTCCCTGCCCCTGTAAACAGTTCCTCTTCAGCTTTTCTGTAGGCCCCTTCAGGTACTGAAAGGCTGCTATAAGGTTTCCCTGGAGCCTTCTCTTCTCCAGGCCAAACAAGCCCAACTGTCTCAGCCTGTACTGTGCTCCAGCCTTCTGATCAGCTTTGTGGCCCTCCTCTGGACTTGTTCCAACAGCTCCATGTCTTTCCTGTACTGGGGGCCCCAGAGCTGGATGCAGTACTGCAGTGGGTTCTCATGAGAGCAGAGTAGAGAAGCAGAATCACCTGCCTCGACCTGCTGGTCATGCTGGTTTTAGAATAGAATAGAATAGAATAGAATAGAATAGAATAGAATAGAATAGAATAGAATAGAAT
>VWZZ01007702.1:18438-99009 GCA_013399095.1 Psophia crepitans | reverse complement strand
AGGGAAGGGAAGGGAAAGGAGGGGAAGGGGTAGCTCTCTGAGCCATCACCACAATCCAGTTTTCATCTCACACACTAAAAAGGCATAGAAAATGTGAAGCAGTTTCAAATGTCTTAAAGACCAAGTTAAATGATTACCACAGGCTGGGATCTTTTAATATCTGTTGAGTTGAGTGTCACAGACTACAGACATTATGCATTTAATGCAGCTTTAAATAGTATACATAAATGCATATTGTTGAGCAGGGACAGGAGAATCAGGCAAGTATTTTTACTCATAAAAATATCCTCCTTCTCCGGTGCTATTCCACCTTGAAAAAGTGCCATATTCAGCATCCCAGGCCGTGGGCCTTGAGCACCCTCCTTTTGCATCGGTCCCTGTGGATCAGCCTCTCTGAGCAAAGGAGAAGCATTTGAAAAGCGGTCGAGCTTGCCTCTGGCCTCAGAGGCTGTATTTTGAAGAAGCGGCTTTCTTATGTTCTTATGCCAACAAACCTGTGAAAAGGAAATGAATCATGTTTTGATTTCTGCAAGAAGCTGGTGATTATGCAGATTATTTCCTGATACATTACAAGGAGAAATGCTTACTTTCATAAATAATGTAGTTATCTAAAACTGTATCCAAATAAAAGGATCCTATCTCTCAGCCATCAGATCCAGAAACTGATGTAATTTAACAAACTGAAAAAGAAAAAGAAACTTCTATTATGAAGTTACCCCCATAAAATAATACCTTGTTATAAGAAGTTGCTGTAACACGGTCGTGGCATTAATAGCAGAACTGTATGTCTGAAATGAGATTCTACCTGAAATGTTATTCAGTAAATGAAAAGAATCATTAAAATATAATACAAGTTATTAATAGAACAATCCCTCCGAGTCATTTTTATATTGTCATATTCTTCTTTTACAAACTCATTGCAAATTTTGAGGGAAAGAGGCCAGGCAATCAGGAAACTGGTTAGTATGATGAGGAAATAAAATATTTTGCTAATGACTTGAAGGCCCATACAACCAAGACCAACAACCTGGGTAAGCTCCTGTTTGGCCTCGCAGGCACTGTAAAAGTGGACACCTGAGTCACACCTCTGCGGAACTGCAGGTCAGGGTGGATCTTCTCATGGCGACAGTGACGCTCACTTACTCTGTCGGGGAGATTAGCTGATGATGATTAGTCATTTCATCATTGCCAGTGTCCCTATCTTAAGCTGCTTGGAGCAAGTCAGGATGCTCCTTCTAGAGCTACACTTACGCAGGTGCGACTGTTTGTACAGCGTTTAGCACGACGGGGTCCTCTTCAAATCTTGGAGATCAAAGACATCACAATTCTGCTACTAATGATGATGATCACGCATATGTTGCTTTTTGCTCGGGAAAAGGTTGCTAGATTGTCACTAAGAGAAGGAACAGATGGAAAAAAGAGACAGAAATTTCCACATTCTCTGATTTGAATATCCCTCCTACAGAAAGTTGTCTGCAGGCTCCCCAGTCATACTTCAGCTAACCAGCTCATAGACAAAGGTGATGTATAATTAGAGTCTGGTGTTTTACTTATTTTTTTATCACAGGATTTAGCTGAAAAAACACATACCTGTTTTTCATTGCTTAGAATACAGCAATGTTTGAATAGAACTTTTAAAATCAAAATCGATGTAAAAACATTATACGTAAATCTTTTTTTATATTGGTGTACAGACAGCTGCAGATGCAAATTGTTTATAAACAATTTGCACCATTTGAAAATCCCATTCTTGATCAAAGTTAGACTAAATAACAATATTTAATAATTAAAACATTTATGGACTGGGCCCTTTAAAAGCTTTTGTACACAATAGCTTCAGACTTTCAACTTCTTATAGCTGCTCATGAAGTTCATTTTTCATTGTTCAGTCATGTCCCAAAAAAAAACCAAAAAAAAACCCCAACGAAACCATTAACTAAATGTTAGGCCAGCCTGTGTCCAGACGATGATTGTGAATTTCTGCAACAGTGCTCTTTTTAAAACTCTTCGTTATTAAGGCACCACTGATAAAAAGTAACTGTCCTGCAATATCTCAAATCTACTGACGTCTGTTATAAATTTCCCCTTTCTGCACTGGAACGAAAGACTCAGTTCTGCACTTCAAGGAACCGAATTCCATAGCCAGGCAGTTTAATTTGCCAATTCACTTGATCCATAAAACATAGTCTACACACATGGACTGTGTTATAGGCATTTCAAAGGTGAATGAAAAAGAGTCATCTATAGAATAAGGAACATAGGATGCAGCCACGTACTGCAAAGCCTTTTCTAAACAAGTACCAAATCTTAAAATTAACACTATTGCACCAAATGGTCTCAGTCAGATAAAAAATGGCCCATATTCAGGGGTAAGCAAGGCTAGCTCTGTTGAAACTCAGTATAACACAAAGGCCTTTGCGCCAGAAAAAATCAGTAACTTGTGAAATGAAATGAAACATTAGCACTTAGACAAAACAGTCTGGGATGGAAAAACTGCTTTAAGTTCATGGCAGCTTCATACTGAAAGCATAGAGAAAACTGAAGAGTCTGTTTTAATTTCTCACCAGAAATCTGAAAGATGAGAGAATCTCACTTTATAATGGCATTTTCTGGAAAATATAAATATTCCCAATTCAAAAAACAGCCGAAGAAAAGAAAAAAAACCACAAGACAATTTCAGTTAGAAATGTCAACAGCAACTCAGAATTAAGATTAAGGAATATAAAGATACAAACTACTGCTTTATCAACAGCACTGAAATGGTTTGAGAAAAGAAGGTATTGTCCAGAAGCCTGCACCTGCCAGTGAACTGTTCAAGATCGTCTGCAGGACACTGGCGATACACAAGAGCCACAAACTTGGTGAACCCAGGTCAGCCCTTTTTTAAGAGAAGGACTGTTTTGAGAACTGCATAGCAAATGAATTGATCTGGTTTCTGGTAAAAATATCTCAATCCTTGTTTCCCACATGTACTGCCTCCTGCAAAGGAAATGTTACCTTTTCATCCATACAGTGCAGAGAGCTTGAGGATGCTAAGGAATATCAAGCCGATGGTTCTCTCAGTGGCCAGTTTTCCAAATGTGGACAGGCAACCATATGCATCAAGCCTCCCTCTTTCCACAGGAGGCTGCTTAAAGGAATAGGCGGTAGTAGGATTCGTGCTATGTTGCTTAGGGAATAGGGAACAGGGAACAGATTGAGAAAATTGAATTCCCAGGTCCTATGGCTGCTAGGGGATTCCTCCATGCCACTTAAGTCTTTGAAATAAAGGAAGAAAGTTTCCCATACCACAGAAAGCAGAATTTTACTCCCTGCTAACACTTCTATTTATTTAAAAAAAAAAAAAAAAAAAAAAGAACTAAAACCAAAACCACCTCTCTCAGCAGAGAAAATATTTCTGTGCAGCAGATATAACAACTGCCCCAGATCTGCGGACTAATCCCATGGTGTACGCTGCGGTTGTCCTGCCAATTTCCTTTTTAGCTAAACCACAGAATGATGGGATGTCAGCCACGAGAGAGCATATTATTCTGATGTTTGGCACTTACGTGTGGAGAATATTAACTGATCCCTTTTATTGATTAATTGCACCTTTTAATGCCATTAGGGAAAGGGTTAGGTTATCGACTCTTACTGAATGGGACAGGCAAGTGGCACACAGGGCTTATAAATCACCCTGCTCCCAGGGGCTTCAGCAGCTGTGCTACTGTACAGATGTGGAGCACAGTAGAATTTCATTGTGGTGTTGTAAGTCACATGAACAGAAACACATAGACAGTGGGGGGTTTTGAAGAAAACAATCTTGTTTTGATGATGGTAAATAGTTATTATTGATGACAGTTGACTGCTGGATTGCAGCATCTCACTTGAACCCTGGAAAGCCAAGAGAACATGGTAAGATAGCTGAGGGGTCACCAACATGAAGACCTCAGGCAGATGTGGCTGTCCTAAGGCAGATGGGGTGATATCTAGGGACACAGCAGCTCTCGCTGACTCGTCTCCTGTCAGGCAGGGCTGCTGCACATTTCCCTGTAAGCAACTGCAAATCCAAGTATTGAGGGTACAACCAGGAGAGGGTTGAACACAAGTCAGCATCTACCAAGGTCTCATTTTTAAAGGCATGGGTCCTGCTTTCCTTATCTCTTCTGCCCTCCAATTTCCAGTGGATCACTAAGAGAACAAATGAAGGAAATTTAAGCCATGGCAGAAGAAAAAGTGACCAAAGCTGTGCTGGGGGCCCTTAGGCTAACAGAGCACTTAGCTGCTCTTTTGTTGACTCAGCTTAAAAGAGTGAAAAATGTTTGTATTTATTTTAGGAAAACATCAAAGCCACATCCTTCCAATCCTGACTGTAGCCTCTAGGTACCACAGTGATTACTGCAAGAGCAGCTCTTTTTTTGATCTGGCTGAGCCAATAACACTGAACTTACTCCTTGAAATAGGAGTTTAGCTTCTCCAGTCTTTCCTCCTCCATCCTATCCTGTCATAGAGCAGAAGGCAGTCGCATCCCTGAACCTAAAACTTGCAGTTTAAAGTTCTTGAAAAGACTCATTTATTTGCAAATGCCAGGTCCCAGTGTGGAGCTGGAAGGGGATGGAAGGGGATTTAATTGTATTATAAATAGCCCTGCAGGAGGAGGAGATATATATAACATTAAGATATAGTCTCTCCTCTATCTTTTGACCAGCATCTTCTCACTCCACTGGCTCCAGCCCCTCAGAAACTGGCCAGCCTCACTGAAGAGGGGCAGTTGCAGGCTGTGTCAAACCAAGGATGTGAACTGGAGCCACAGACCCTTCCTGAGAAGGTGCTTCGAGGCCCTTCATTTCCAGCAAAATCTCACCCTACACAGGACCTCCTCGCCTACGTGCCTCATTAACTAACTAAAACAAGTGGTAGTTTCCACCAAAACCACAGAAAACCCCAGCTTATGATATAATGTCCTCCTGCTACATGTGGGGAAAGCCCTGACACATCCCACGGGCAATGAGGTCCTGCACTCATGCCTTTCCCAAACCCATGGAAGGACAGTCAAGTGGCACAGCACGGGGGGCAGGCAGCCCCCTTCTGTCCTGCACAGAGCAGTGGAGGTAGGGAACTGAGAGCTGGTGGTCTTAGGGAGAATCTGGGCAAACACAGGCGATCATTTGAAAGGAAACATGCAGCATTTAACCTTATGGCTGGCTGTCTTCACGCACAGAGAATATTTATCAGATTGTCCCTCCTCTGGTACAGCCTAGCACAGGGGCATCCCCAGGGGATGCCCAGCAGGACAGAATGATCCCGGCTCAGAGAGAGGGACTGCAAGGACAAGGGAGATGGTGAGATGTGAGTGCCATTCAGCTCCTTCTCCTACATGCTGGCTGATTGTATAGGAAAATTAACCTCCACCAGAAAAAGGCACATGAAAAAGAAGTGTAAATTACCTCTTCATTTCACAAACGAGGAGGGAGAGGCAAGACAAACTATGCCGCTCTCAGCTCCAATTCCTTCCCTGTATACTTCCTGGGGCAATGCAGTTATGTGCCTGCCTAATAGCTCGGTCTAGCTCCAGGTAAGCAGTCATTAGTTTTCTTAGGAAATGTTTTAGCAGTAAGACACAAAAAGTGGGTAAAATTATTCAGTCATTAGTGCTGAAGTGTGTATATAGAGAGACGTATATATACCTACATATAAATATACGTACAGGGGTATGCACACATGCATACATGCACACAGCTCCATAAAAATTGATAGATGTCGTGCCACTTTCTGTAGGGGGTGGAATAGAAAGAAAGAAAAGGGGGGGCACGTACGGATTGCATAAGCTCAGGCATAATTGCCATGAGTAAATGTTAATGCATAGGGATCAACTTCTTTTTTTTACTTTATTCATATTAATAAGCTCGCTCTTTGAGAAAGAATGACATCAGACATTGATAAATTTGACAGAAGTGAAAGGGAAAAATGGTCGCACTATTAGGAACACTCCTGAGGTGGTGTTGAGCGGTGTCTTTGATACATCAGCCTTCAGTCTCTGAGCACATTCGTATTAACTCACGTGTACACCCAGCATTCAAATGAGCTGCTTCTTTAGATGCTGACTTTCAGCAGCAGTCCCACCAGACGGGCTGGAATCAAACTCACAGTTTCAGAGTGTGGTATGGTATAATTTTCTCAGTACAGTTTGTGCCTGCTGACTCTCTCAGAAGATTAGAGAAAGAGGCAGCATATAGCAGATCGTTAAAGATCCACACAAGGCTGAAGGGTGAAAAAAAGAAATCTTCAATGAGCACACTGCTCCAAGTACAGACATTCTCCTGTGCCAAGCGATCGGTGCAAGGCTGTGTATTTAATATTGCTGGAAACAGAGAGATGACAAATTGCTTGGAAGGGATGCACTGAAAGGCAAGCAAAGGCTAACCACTGATGTCTGAATACCTCAGCAATGTCTGAATGCTGGTGCAGCGCCACAACATGGGTGCTTTTTATAACCCTTCAAGAAACCATTGTGGAAACAGTGCTACACACCTGCAATATATATGTTTGTCTGGAAACATCATACCCCTATGGTAACTGTCCATGAATCTTCCAGTAAAGCCAACATACCCAGGTGCATCACATGGCTTAGGATTCACAGCGAGCCCAGAAATAAATAAAAAGCTGAAGTCATACATCTTTTTCCCATTAGATCATTGCTTCTAAGAACGAGACATGGGGAGGCTAGGTCTTTAAGATGCCAGTTAATGTTACTGACACGTTTCTGAGCAGCTTCAAACAAAATAAAGCAAAACAAAACAAAACAAAATAAAAAATAAAAAAAACCACAACAAAAGAGGAAAATATTTGGGAAGTGGAAAAGGAGAAAGCCATGGGAAATAAATGCATAAAGAGAAGAAACAGAGATGAGTAAGTGTGTGCTAGATAACAAGAATCTATAAAGGAAGGAAAGAAAATACAGAATGGAAAAAATGGAAGACAATAAGAAATTGTTAAATAACTGGAAGTCACAAAGGAATATCACATAAAGGATATACATCAGTCTATTAGAAAATTTTATTGTGAAATCTGGTTTTATAGAAATTTGAGTTATTCAGTGAGATTTCTGTAATAAAGTCTACTTTCAACAGATAACAGGAAAAGCAAAATTCTTTAACAAAAATTCAAATACTCAACAACCTTTTTGCCCTCCTTTGTCCCATCAGCATGCAAGCATTCTCTTTGTAGTCACAGAGATACAGAAGTAAGATATAAATATCCACTTTTCTGTTCATCACATAAAAAACATAATTGGTTTCTTGTTCATTTTTTTATCTGGTTTCATAACAAAAGTTTGTTCTGTTTTCAGCTGGGCTAGAGTTAATTTTCTTCCTAGCAGCTGGTGTAGTGCTATGATTTGGATTTAGGTGAGAATAATGTTGATAACACACTAATATTTTAGTTCTTGCCAGGCAGACAAGGACTTTTCAACTTCTTATACTGCCCTGCCAACAAGAAGGTCGGGGGGATACATAGCCAGGCCAGCTGACCCCTGCTGGCCAAAGGGATATTCCACACCATATGACAGCATGTTTATATATAACCGGGGGAGTTGTCCAGATGGCAGAATGGCTCAGGAATTAGCTGAGTATCAGTTTTGAGTGGTGAGCAATTGTGCTGTGCATCACTTGTTTTGTATATTTTTTTCCATTATTGTTGTTGTCGCTATTAGTCTCTTCATTTTCTGTCCCATTAAACTGTCTTTATCTCAACCCATGAGTTTTACCATTTTCTTTTCAATTCTCTCCCCCATCCCACTGTGGGGGCAGGGAGTGAGTGAACAGCTGCGTGGTTGTTTCAGCTGCCTGGGCAGTTAAACAGCGACAAAGTTAAAAATATTTGTTTGGGATTTTTCTTTTAAAAATGTCAAAGTCTCATTTTGGCAAGCAAACGTAGGGCATCATCTATATTTTTGCATGGGTTTTTTTTTTCAGATGTCAATCATAAGACTGCTGGAAAATTAATTTGCATGTATAGCCAAGATGAGTGCTAATAACAGTAACAAACGTTTGCTCTTATGTGCAAAAAAAAAAAACCCAAACCCTATTGCAGTCCACTCAAGACAAACAGTTTTTTACCAGATCTACTGTATATTTGAGTCTCTCAGTGCCTACTATCACAGCTTGCCTAGTAGTTAAAGATAATTAAAGTGATAATACTCCTGTTAGCTGTGGGGATATTGCACCTACCATCAGACTGCTTAGAATAACTAAAACAAACTGGCAGAGGGGTTGAGCAGACTATATGTTTCTACTGGCTAAGAGAAGCCTCACAACCTCATCCTGTCACAAGTGAAATAAAGCAAGAGTCCTCCTATTTTATTGAGCAGAGGCTGATAGACCAGCCATTTTATTGCTATCTCTTCTTCATAATCAGGGGGACCCTCTTTTCTACCCCTGTTTGAAGCAGCTCCCTTTCCAATAACATCTCTTTTTAGGGAAAGTACTCCAACTGCTTACTTGTCCTCTAAATAGCTATTAAGTGCTTAACCCGTCTTTTATCTGGTCTTAGAGCAACCCAGTGTCTGCAAGCCTGTTTGAGAGCAAGTTTTCCCTCACTCCATGTTTTCATCATCATCATCATCAGTGTTTTAGGCAACCACACCTGTCTAAAGAGTAGATTGCTTCTGAATGAGAGAAATGAACAAATACTGTGTTGCTGACTATACAGAAAAATCACAGATAGGCAGAAAGGAAATTATTTAAGAGCTCCTGTCTCTACAAAACAATGTGCATACTGCAAGAACAGAGGTGTTGTAATCACCTGGCAATGACCACTTTTATTTTGAGTCGGCAATAACATGCAACAACAAATATGTCCAAGCATTTTACTCATTCATGGATATTCATTTCCCCACTCCTGCAGCTATCCATTCTTTGTATGTGTCCAGTGGCTAAAAGCCAAGAAACTCATTTTATGCTTAATAATTAATTTCTAATCAGTGCTAATCTGTTTGGGAAAATATAGCTCAAGCACAAAGAGATTCAGATCTGTTCAGCTGCCTTGGTGGTGACTGTCCATCGCTGAGTGCAGCTCCATGAGCCCCTCCATGGGACCCACCTGGAGGTTCTCTCACTAGCTGCAAGTGGCCTCGCACCAAGAACCGACACAACGTTGTTGCCTCTTGAGATGTGGACATTTAAAATAAAAGTTAGAGATGAACCCTGGTGCTATTTGCACCAATTTCACTATTCACCTGTCTCGGACGAGTAGTTGCTACTAGGACAGGTTTACCACTGCAAAGCTTGTGGGAGACCTTTTTGATCTCACTGAGACCTACTCAACTGAAAAAAAATAATTGAGAGAGCTTTGTAAGGGAGGAACACATCATGCCAGGTTTGTTTAGAATTTATGGCACTTGAATTTCCATTGGGCAGATATCCATCGCCACCAAGTTTTATACGGGCAATGATTAGGAGCAAAATTTGTATACTGCAGTCCACAAACACAGCCCTGGAAAATGCAGCTTCCCAGTAAAAAGAAAAACGGTAGAGAGGGTAGAGAATGGAGGAAAATACCCCAAACTCAGTGAAATCAAACAACATGTGGCTTCCAAACCCTGGGAAGACGCTCAGAGAACAAATATTGATTTTACTTTATGCAAAATAAGGTTTGTGTTATTGCTGCAAAATTCCTCTTCTGATATTTTTCTGTAGGCTTCAAAGCCACATATTTCTGTGTAATGCAGCAAAGATGCAATTAAGCTCCTCTGCGAGACTGTGCTCTGCCCACGCCATCGCTCTCCCGAGCGGAGGGACTGCAGCAAGGGGAGCCAAGGCGCACGCAGGCTGCAGCCACTCCTGCATCCCACCCTTCATCTTGGGGCTCGGGTCTGAGCCGAGGCTGCTGAGGCATGTCTCAGCTCGGCTGGACGAATCCGCAGGGTGGTTATTCAAATGAGATGTTGTCCCAGACTCGTCTGGAATGTCTGCATGACAGCATTTCCCTTCCCCCCCTCACCCTCCCCTATTTTTTTTTTTATCCATTAAAAATAAGACAGCACGAGCCTCTGAGAAACCTGTCTTTAAAACACAGGTCTGCATTAAAGCCAGGTACGAAAACCTGACAAGCAGTCATTATTTGGAAGCGCATCTATCTCTCAGGGAATCGGTTATGTGCCAGAAACTGAGAAACAATCCCATGCAAACAGCAACATTAGGGGAATCTTAAGGTTGAAATTTAAGCGCTAAAAAGATGGAGTGCACCTCAGGAAAAGCTAGATTAGCTACCTTATCTCTGCCTGCAAGCATACATGCAATATTACAGCCCTTAATTAAACAGACGTGTTTTCTCTCTGACAGAACATATCAGATGGTCTTCTAGATTTTCTGTGTTTAGCATATATTAACAATTTGTGTCTTCTCTCTGTGTCCATCATTTAATTAGCATAAAAGCCCCCTAGCCCTCTGTTCGCTTGGTCGTCTTTATAGTACACCCTCTTATCTCAAAGGTACTTATTTTAATAATTTCATCAGTACAGATGTAAAATGCATTCAGCAAGACATTTTTCCCTTTAGAGACAGATGTACTTCTTAGCAATAATTCATTATTTATTACCTCGCAATCTGTTTTTCAGACAAATAAACTCACAATTCCATTACCAGTATCTTTTAACGATGTTTCTGTTTCAGATTGCTTGATCATCAGAGTCTAATCCAAATTTCACTGAACTTTGCCATTAATTTCAGACATCTGAAGGCTCTGTTCTTCATTTTCCAAGCAGTTGCCCTCAAAGCACATCTCAGAAAAAAATCTGTATACTATTTATTCAATGAGACGTTTTAAAATAAAAAGGAAAATATTTCTTTAGCATCAAAATGCCTCTCTAATGAGCAAAACATCCTTCAGAGGTTTTTCAGTAGTTAGCTAAGAGCATGTTCTAAAACACAGTAAGTGAACGAAACCTACATTTTGAATGATAAATGGGAGCAGGGAGTTTGGAGACATTATTTTAGAGCACAGCACAAAAACTTCATATGCAGACTTGCAAAATCATCATTCTGAGAGAATTTGAAATCTCTTTCAAAATGGTAATGTTAAGACTGAGAAGAGATAGTATTACACAAAAGTGTTAGAAGAATAAGGTGGTCTCTGGATCTCTGGGCATAACTACGGATCTTTGAGGATTTCCTCCTGAGGGAAGCTGTCTGCAAAGACGACATGAAGCTCTGAAAAACAGAGGCTGTGTAGAGTGACCCTTCCTCCGTAATACTCTGTACCCAGTGTATTTCTGGACGTGGGAACCCTGGACTTCACACAGCAAAGAACTTGAGGACCTTCTCAAAATCCTATCTTATTTTATTAAGTCCTTGATCTTTTTCTGAAATTCTCAACCACAAATCTCTCCAATCATGTCCAGCTTTGTTAAATTGATTGGTGTAAGATATAAGCATGTGCCCAAGTTACCCAAATCAGACTGGGATGTTGCTGTGATAAAAGTGGTGAGCAGATAATGCCAAAGTGGAATATGCCATTTAAGCAGGAAGCCAAATGCCCCTCTATTCCATGCTCCTCCTTAATGGTTACATCATAAGCTATGAAATTTCACTACCTATATCATGATGAATTCTTGAAAAAAAATTCTAAAAATTGGAAAGGGTACTGAGAACTTTGCAGTGTTAAAAAAAATTTACCTATATCTTACCTCCTGATTTTCTCCTCTCATTTTTCTCCAAAATTCCCATTTCTGCTTTGTTTTGCTGTTGAACAAGTACATTATTTAATTTTAATGATATTTTTGAAAGATTAAATGGGAGATTTAAAAAATTAAGTACCTTAAGCACTAATTTCACATAGTATGTTGTACTAAGTTAGGAATACTGAGTACTAGGCCCTCATTGTACTGAAGTTCCTACTATGAGAAAGGAAGAGTTACCCTGAGGGCACCACAGGAGGAGAGATATCCATGCTTATTAAAATATTAAAAATAGTAAAAGATTAATTATCTATAATTAATCTATTTTTTTCTACAGAGGGGACTGATGATTGACTCTGGAAATTAGAAATTGAGATTACCTATTACACAACTGATTTTCTTTCCTTGTCACTACAAACTTCTTTCCTATAGTTTCTTCTCTAACGATTATTCAGCAGTTTATTTTTAAAAAAAAGACTTGTCATTCTTTCCTGTCCTTTCACAAAAGAATGAAGAGATTTAAGCAAGAGAAAAAATTGAGATACTGTATTTGTCTTATCAATATCAGAAACTCATCCTAATAAGGATTACTCCTACACTGACTCCACAGCTCTTCCTGTTTCCATAAAACTATTCACAAGTTGCATATATTTCCATATTTGATCTGCATTAATATTAAAATCCTCCTGAAGTTTCTGGAAAGATTTACATGTTTTATCATAAGATAAATCCTTTATTATCTTGTACTGAAAGTTCATTCTTCTTTAAAATGCAATAAATATTTAATTTGAACAAACAAAGCAAAAGCGATGAAGAAAAAGAGGTGTCCCATGAAAAGAGAAACTCGGAGATTGAATTCACAACTGCATTTGCTGTCTGTGTAAAAATTTCCAGAGTCAATACTAAATAGAAAAAAAAATAAATAGCAAATATCAAATCTCATATGTAGGAGACAGAAAAGATATCAGGTTATTATCCTCAAGCATTACATTACCCATGCACTGCTATATGATAGAACCATAGAATTATTTAGGTTGGAAAGGACTTGTAAGATCATTGAGTCCAACCGTTAACCTAACATTGCCAAGTCTACCACTAAACCATGTCTCTGAGCACCACATCTGCGCATCCACCTCCACGGATGGTAACTCAACCACTTCCCTGGACAGCCTATTCCAATGCTTGACAACCCTTTCAGTGAAGAAATTCTTTTCTAATATCCAATCTAAACCTCTCCTGGCCCAATTCGAGGCCATTTCCTCTTGTCCTATCACTTGTTACTAGGGAGAAAAGACCAACACGCACCTGGCTACAACCTCCTTTCAGGGAGTTGTAGAGAGCAATAAGGTCTCCATCACCCTCCTCTTCTCCAGACTAAACAACCCCAGTTCCCTCAGCCACTCCTCATAAGACTCATGCTCCAGAACCTTCACCAGCTTTGTTATTGGGTGAATGAGCGGCAGAAAAGATGGGATATTGCTGTGGCTGCTTGAGACAGAATGCAAGAGACAGGTGGACAGCATGATGAGAAACAGAAAGCAAATTCACCCATAATGCTGGCAATAAGAAGTGATAAGCAAAACTCAGAATGTTTCGGATTTTGTTACCCAAGAACTGTAAGGTGTTGAAAGGTTTTATTTATGGTGAATCCTTTGGAGCTGCAAATCTTGCAAGGTATTGCTCAGCAGATCAGAGATTCTTCAAGAACATCATATCTTGTGTTGCTTTAGCACTTCTCATCACATCTGCTTCCTGAGAAGTGTGCGTGGGCAGGGGGCTGCATGGAGTGATGCGTCAATAATAAGAGAATAGGGGAGAAGAGAGGAAGAATAAGAAGCTCTTCTCTCAGATATTGTGCTAGCATGCTACAAGAAAAGAGTAGGAAAAGAGTTTGAATAGATTTAAAGGGAGATAACTTTAGAAGTGGTTGGGTTTCTCTCGCAGGCAAATTTCTTTCTTTGTCTTTAAACTTAGCCTAGATGTAAACTACTATATCACCCAGAATATACATCCCAAATGCTGCTATTCTCACTCCTGATCCTCCCAAGCAGTTTAGTCCTACAGTAAAAAAGAAATTTCATCTTTATCTTATTTGGCTATCTCTCTTTTCATCTCTGTTGTACCTTGAGATCCTCACCTCTGTGCCATCCGTCAGTGAGACAGGCCAGGGAAATACAGAACCACTGGTACTTACAAAGTTTGAAACTCCTGGATAAATCATTGGAGAACATGCTATAGGGAACAATTTTGCAGTGACAAGGAAATAAAATCAATTTTATAATAGGTCTTCTCAAATTCTAATTTCCATAGGGTCAGTCCTCAGTCATTCCTATAGAAAACTACCTGAGAACTAGGGAAAGAGGAAAATTGACTGAGGTCCCCCTCTGAGAACGTTTGACTTCTTCCTGGGAGGTAAGGAAATTTGCTCCCCATGCTCCATGGAGCAATGGTGGGGGGATTAGTCTCCAACTCCATTAAATTTTCCCAGAGCCACAGGGGACTATGCAATCTCTAGTTCTCTGCTAAATGATAGTTTGCTCAAAAGGCCTCCTGCTACACTTGAAATATAGGACAGGTGTTGCCACATTAGCTACAGTCCCACGCAGAGAACCCAGAGAGAGAGGAGAGGGATAGTGCCATGGAGCCTACAAATTTTCTTACTTCATAACCAACACAGAAAAAGGGGTTTTCTCAGACTGAGACTACACCAAAAAAATAGTTTTTCTGTTAGCCTTAGAACTTTAGACGGGAGCTGAGAGTGTCCTGTTTTCTAGCATTAAAAAACTAGACCCTGAAAGCACCTGTGCACCACACAACGCAACACTGAGTTTTAATACGTATCTTTTTCTCATATAATGCCCCAGCAAGTAACCATGTTTTTAGGGTTGCTATTTACAGAACAAATAGCCTTTATCCTGTCACAAGTCTTGCCTGCTCCAGAAACTTGTTTCATGTGATATCCTCCTCCTCCTATTTCCATTTCAGAATAAGCCCTCTTACCTCCTCCCACTCCACTGAACTGTATGTGTGTGTTACTGCAGCTAAAAGTAAGGGGTAGTCAGTGATGTTGTCATATTTATGGAAGCACTGTGCAGATGACTCACCACACTGACAACCCGAAAACTCCTTTTTTTGCCATAGGCTGTTTTTCTGATCTGGTACTTGCATTTCCTCCTCCTTTGCCACTTCCCAAAAGTCCAAGTAAGTGGACATGCCTGTGTGTCACTCCGTGTGTGCGATAGTGGTTATCAGGAATTTCTCCATGCACAAATGTTTTTGGCTGAAGTCACTGGGTTTTGCTTTGAATTCCCCAGGATTGATTTTTCCCTTCATACGGCAAAGAAGGAAACGTTCCATATCAGTATCATTCATCAAGTCAGTGATTTCACATAGGTAAAATGGTGGGCATGAATCTTATTACCATAGTGACTCCTTTAAGCCTCTGTGGTGGAATAAAAGGGCATCAAACCATATATGAATAATCACCATGGTCTTTGAGGTCCCTCTGTTCTACTCATATAAATGGAACACCAGTAGAAATGATCGGGTCAGCTAACTCTAAGGGTCAAATCCTCAGCAGATGTGGATTGCTATCACTCTACATCATCATCCACCACCCCACCCCCCACAAAAAAAAAGAAAAATTCAACATGAGATTTGGGTTTAGGAAGCATTTATCTTACCATGCTCACCTGAATTTATGAGGAACTTGCACCTAAAAATGCAACTGCATCTCAGAGTCAGGTACAAGGATCAGGTCTACATGAACAATTAGATATAACTAAATGATATCAGCCCTGAGTTTTGTGTGGTGAATTCCAAAGTAATTTACCTTAAAGAACAGGTAAAGCTATGTTTCACTGCAACAGGATGTTGTCTGGAGGTAACATCAAAGCTAACACAATACCACTGCTGTTACCATTCAAAAACCTCTATTTACGGTTAGAAAGATAAACTGGGCACATGAGAAAGGTAATACACAATCTAAAATTAAATAGTTTGCAGTCCAGTTAAATTAAATGAGTAGAAGTACAATCTGAGAAAATATGGCACTCATTTTATGCCTATTATATAGACGGCTATCGGTGCTTGTTACGATTATAAAATCACACTTCAGATGCTCACATCTCTCCAGTTTTCAGCTCTTCCAAGAGTTATAGCTTTGGCACTCCTCTGTGGTACAAACATACAGCACAGCTTCTTGCAATTTCCTGAGATACTGCACCTGCAATATATTCATACTAACTGCTCCAAACTCACACATGCAGATGACAAAAGAACCTGAATGGCAATTCAGCTCTCTCATGCAAAGGAAACATAATTGTTTTATAATATACTGTAAGTTTTAAACCTGCAGGTTAAGTATTCATTTCATTGCTTAGGGAGAGTTTGCACTTCTACTCTTTCCCACATACAAGAGGCAGCCTGGCTCTGCACCACGCCAGAAGTGCAGGGGAAGATCTCAGACTCGGGATTTTCCTTCTTCTCTTTACATCTCTCCCTTTCCCCTTATTACAAATGCAGTATTGTTTCTCATGCCTACACCCATCTACCTATCACTAGTATTTTCAGAAACGGGTTATATGAGCCAAATATGTTGTGGAGCAAGTAGGAGGAGGGGAATACGGACTCCTGTGTTACCTGCACAGGCAAATGAATTCAACACAGCTATTACAAATCTTGTAAATCAGATCTTTTTCTTGTTAAGGGATTTTATTTCAGATGTTATCGGCAGAATGGCAGGAAAAAGAATGATTCTGCAACAAAATCAAAGATATTTTGAGTTTCTGGTGAGACAACTTCTTACCTCTGCAGCAACAGACCCCGTAAGATGCATCAGTACTAGCTATCAATAATCTCCTTTGGCTCAAAATACTGAAGCCTGTGTTTTTTAAAATCGAAGAACCAATTAAAAGACCGACCTCAGGATTTGCGTGCATGTTTGACCCAGTAATTGTAATTTGTTGTCTGCAGCAGAGTCATTAAATTTGTCTAAAGGAACTACATTAAAAAATCATCAAATGTTATGAAACATGGATTAAATTTTCGAAAGACTTTAAGTAATTCAAGGGTCCAAATTTCATTTGCACTTCCTAGGGAGTAATTAGGCTTTACAGAATTAAGCAATGCCACACCTCATTCATAGTCCAGATCCTACCTTGTACAATACTTCCACCAAGTTTCCATGAATAGGCACCCAAGGGTAGGGTCAAAAGAAAACTGCTGAGCAGGCCATGGACCAAACTAGCAAGAAATAAATTTTAGCAAAAAGGGACAGTGCTTATACATGTCCAGAGAGACAGAGTCTCTGTTCAGAGCCATTAAGCTCCTAAATAATCTCAGCCACCTGCATGATACAGAACATCAGATTTCCATTTTTAAAGAGTAATAGTGGCAGGCCAGAAGAAGAGAGAGCTTTGGAGTTAAGTCACTCCCTGAGGGTGTTTGGGACAAAGTCAAACCGCTTCTTCTGCCAAAATTGTAGCTGGAGCTTGAGTTCAAACCAGCACCCCAAGTCAGCAACCCAGCACCCGGCTTCCCGCAGGGTGGGAAAAATATCTCAGTCACCGACACAAGAGCTGCTCCAATCTGTAGAAATAATGTGACATACAGAGGACTGAGGCCAGAGAGACTGGCTTTAATCCCAGCAATTAGGAAATGTATCTAAGACGGGAATTCAAGTCTGCATCTGATAGATATCACTGTGCCAGAGCAGGGACCTGAAACTGGGTCTTCTAGCTCTCTCTCACAGCTACCATTTACTTTGAGCATGTTTTGACCATGCCGGTGATACCAGGCCCACAGCAAAGACAGTCCCATTTTGAAGGCTTCAAGGCTTTAGGCCACAGCAGTCCTTGAGGTAGATCCCAATATTTAGGTGACTTTGGACAGCAAAACCTTGAGCATATGCAGAACTTAACATGCTAAACTAATAGTCAGGAGGCAAGTGACAGCTGAGGAGTAATTACGCCAATGGTACCTGAATGATTGGACAAGGTGATGTCTACATTGTGCAGTGGATTATGGTGGAAAAAAAAAGCTCTGAGCTGACTTTCAGAGTACATCCACAGAGTTCAGCACAGCACCACGCAGAGACACTCGCCTGGGTCTCAAAGGCAGCCTAGCCTTTTTGGTATGGCAGAACATGCATTATTAAATTCAATCCCTGTTTCTCAGCAGAGCTAATTAGTTCAGGTGCAGCTCAACACTGCTATAATTATACTCCATCTGCTTCCAGAACTAGCTAGTTTGGGTGCTGAGAGCTTGGAAATTTCTCTACAGTACCCCCTCACGGGAGGGGGCATGATACTATTATGTCCTCAGGCGTGAAAAGAGATGGATTGACACTTTGGTCCCTTTGATGATGTGAGCCTTAGCAGCCTAAATCCTGCCAAGTTAAATCCTCTCGAGGGACAGATTTTTTAAGATGTTTAAATAGCTAAAGCCACAGGTATGGCCCCAGTGTGGTTTTTGAAAAATGCCTCATAAGCACTAAGTGTTTGTTGGGTGGTAAATGACTCTGTGCAGTAACGCAGCGGTGAGAGCCCCGTGTCAGGCACCCGACTGAGGCGGTCTGTCGCAGGCAGCAGCCTACAGGCACCCTGGCTCTCACCGAAACTTTGATGTGCTCAGGTTGGCTTTGCTGGCTTGCAATCCGACATGTAAGGGCTAAGACTCATTTGGCTACACAGAAAGTATCAAGCCTGTCGGCTTCTCAAGAAATGGATAGTGGCGACTCAGATGAACACTAATTTAGCATGCTATGTTTTCTCCCCTTAAAATGAAGCCTTAAGCCTTAAGACTATTGCAGTGAATGGAACATCTCTCCTCGGTGTCAATTCTTATTGGATCACGCCCTGAATTTGTGGCATGGAGCAATTAGTATGAAATAGATTAGGCAACAACTTCCTTTGTTCAGTCGTACAAGTTATTTCAAGATTAACTGATTGCCCACATTTGTTTTGTACAGGCAGCTAAACCATCAATACCAACAACACTGGCATTAATCAACACAGAATTATTTCCTCATTCTCTCAGGTATTTTGCTTCATATCACTTTACAAAGGCTGTCAGGGACTGTCTGTAGCTTCCAGTACAATACAGTGGTGCCACAGCACGTTTTTCCAGACACTGGAGTCATCCATATGCATTTGCCCTGCAAGCTTTCCAGCAGCACACACAAACAAGAACGTTTTCAGTGACCACATGAACCCCACAGCATGTTCTCATCCCACCCGCTGTGTTTAACCACACGTCATGCCAGTAACATATATATGTACCAGTGGGTATGTATGCGTGTGTGCGTCCAGAGACAGTGTACTGTTTCCATGTGTATCATGCAGGCGTGAATGACACCTGCATCTAACAGCACGGTGTCTACGTGAGCATCTCTGTCACTGCCATTAATATTTTGACTCACCCCACGGCTGTCAGTGCCAGCTCTCTCAGTATCACTGTGCCTCTACTTGATTTCTGCTTTCCAAGGGCACTGGCTAAAGCTACTGAGACTGTTAAATTGCCGCTGAAACCCAATCAGCTGCTACTTACCGAACCAATACGTGGGCATCAATCGTACGACGATTTTGGAAAGTGACAAAGGGAGCTGGCCTGTGCCACCCACTCTTTGGAGAAGAGCTCTGCATTCCTGCTTTTGCTCAGCCATGGCTGTCTCACTGCCAAGCTACTCTCTCAGGGTGCAGACAGCCACTAATGCCTCCTCGAACACGAAATAACTGCTTGTTATATAAAGGTTGCTGCCTACTATATTCAGCGTATTCAGAGTCTTGCTTCAGTCCTCTCTCACGTTGCACTGCGGCTCTCTGACTGGACCAGTTTACATGGATGTTGGTATATCCTGGGACACTGCACCCAGAATGTCTGTCTGAGCCCAGACGCACGGCCCAGCTCGCCAGCCATCCACCTGCTACCCTCCACCTCGCAGACCCCAGCTTGGACCTCCAGGGGAGCTTACGCTTTCCCATGCACACCCCATCAATGACAGCAGACTGCCATGAGGAAAATCAGACCGAAAGGCAGTAATTAGCGATCGAGAGGCAGTGAGGAGCAGGTATAAGTAGAGCATTTTTGCCCATTTCAGTGCAAGGCTACCAGTTTAACTCAAAGCATCCCCTGCAGTGGTTTAGGCTGTTAGTGCCTGACTTTGTACTGAAAAGAAGAGGGAGGACTCGCAGGCAGTCGCAGCGGAGAGGCATTTTGAGAAGCTGTCTCCAACACAGTTACCATATCTAGCCTGAGAAGTATGTGAGAGTGACTCAAGCCTGTGCAGTGTACATTTGAGCGGGGAAGTTTAAACCACTGGCAATTAAAACTAACTCCACTGTCTCACTGCAAAGCCAGGGAAGGAGATGTCACACAAGTGCTGAGGCTCAGCTGAGAGGCAGCAGCTAACAGCTGAAAGACAGGACACGACTATAGAGTAAGCTGGACACAATAACATGAGGGAACTCTCAAACCTGAAGCCCGGCATTCAGGTGTGGGCTAAAAAAACCCTCTTAGACACGACCACAGTCCATTCAGGAAGCCTTGTGAGTCTCTCGGACTGCAGCTCCCCTGAATGACTGAAGGGTCAAAGACAAATGCAGCTGATGCAAAAGAAATATTCCAGAAGCCATAATTTTTTAATTATTTTTTTTGCCTTTTTCTCTTGGTTCTTTTTTTTCCCTTCTTTACCTTTTTGTAACCTCCTGTCTGTGCAAAGAGAAAGGTTACAATCCTAGTGTTTGCTACAGCTCTAGATTTCTAGTTTTTCAGTTAATTCTTGTTTTCCAGTTCTCATTAATAGATTACAGATGAGGTTTTTTTATTAACTGCCATCTACTTTACTTCCTAATTTATTTTTCTGGGAGATAAATACTTTCCTGACCTGTTCCAGTCTTGTTTTAATGTTTATCCAAATATCTTAAGGCAGGGAAGGAAAAAACAAACAACTGAACATCTGCTGAAAAGGTTGCAAGGGTGAATAAGCTCTAATAGCTTCTAATGAGCTTCCAAAAACATATTGCATAAGGAGCAATGAATAGATCCCAGTACTTAAGCCCTTACTTATAAGGCTATCCTGGTCAGTTACTTAATTCTGTCTTAAGACAGGAGTAAAACCAGATGCAGGATATGTTATCATCAGCTACTTTTGAAATGCATCCTACAGTGACTTAGCTCGCTCTCTCTCTTCAAGTAACCATCAACTGGGCTCAACACACAGCCTGCTTTTATGCATTACTGGTGCCATTCATATCGAGAGCTTACAAGACTGGAAGAAGTCCTTCATCGTAGCTGAAATTGTCCATCACTGCTTGGCTGTTCCATGAGCAGGCACGTGTAGGAGCTCACCTGCAACCTGCACCCAAAGGCGCCTTTGGTGACGCAGCTCAGCCCTGCCCCTAGAAGTGAGCACTCCAAGGGCAGGCTCAAGGGGAAAATCTGCTAGCTGTACAGGTGTAGAAAGAAGCGTCACTACTATTCCCAAATTCACTGACCAAAGCAGAAGCATGGAAGTTGCTGCAGAATGTCCCCTTCTCTTTGCCTTGGACTTCAATTTCTCCTCTTCAGAGTGCCCTCAGTTCTGCCACATATATCTACCTGCAACACCAGGAAAGTCAATAGAATTTCATTCACTTACAATAGAAGTGAATTTAGCCATAAATACATAATGAAAAGCCAAATGTTCCCTACGTGCCTGTTCTTGTAGCTGTCCTTCATCTGAAGAGTTCAGCCCCACTTAGAGAATCAATGTATCGATAGAAAGTAAACTGTGTTTTCAATAAAACTGAAGATGTGAGCAGATTCAGCATTGTATGATTATTAATTTCCAAAGTTAGCCACAAGCTCTTAACAGTTTCCATTAAATCTCCAAAAGAAGTTGTAGAACTTGGATAATTATCAAAAAATGCTGTATTCAAATACTCTCCTCTGTCCCTCTACATGTGCAGAAGCAACTTGGCATATTCATAGGGCAAGCAAGGATATGCTGTTGTCTCAATGCAGTGATGCTTCACTGCCTGTTATTTCTGGGATAGCCCTAAGCTCATTCTGCCACCTTGTGTGATCAACATATATTACAGCACAATCTCATTTTCAGGTGCATATTTCTTATTTCACTCCGGTAGGTCCCACCACTTACTTAGTACTACTCAAAGTCTGGAGTCAGTTAAACTATGTGGAGACAACAAATCATCTCTGATATTCTAATCTGGATTGTAAGGATAAGCCAAATTTAGTATTTCATTCATACTCCACTTCTGAAGAAAACACTTAGTTTTAATAATTAAAGTAGTGAATAATTCTTATCAATTATATGAAAGAATGCACATTTCTGTTAGCTTATTGTTAGATTGTGGTTCTCTCAAATGTATACCTTTCTTGAAATTATTTACTAAATAATGCCTGAGAATAGTTTCAGTCCATATCATCCATTCAAAACAATTTGTTAAAAAAAAAATAAAATAAAAAATCAGTTTTTCAAAACTTAAGCTGTGTGATTAGCCACTCTCTGTCTTATGGCCTGTTTCCCCTTTATAGAAATAGTTTTTTCATGCTTAACCTAACTGAAAACTGTGACTGTTAGAAAAAACATTTGTGTTTCAATGTAAAATGTCTGTGGAAAGCAAATACAAAGGAAGTCTTTCAGAAAGTTTCTTCACTGTTTTCTCAGTGTTACTCATATCTGCTGCTATGTTCAGTCATGACAATAAGAAAAAAAAAGAACAAAAGAGTTAAAGTAAAAAAAAGAAAAACCTTTAATGAAAAAAACAGTTAAAGCCTGTTGAATAAAAATGTTTTGATTAGCTGATCAATTCGACTACCTTGTTCTGGAAACAAGGAAAGCATTCCTGAAGTTCATCTGCAAAAACCTTCTGAAGCTTTAGGTCACACTATCATGAAAAGCTCCGCAAGGGATTCACACGCCCTGAAACGACTGCTGGTACATGGCAAAAAAATCAATAACACTACATGAAGTTGTTACCTACGGATGTCACGTCCCTTTGGAGTACCAGCAAATGCCCACGCACCCCGTCGGTACTCAAAACACATAAATGCGACAGCAGCTGTGTCGAGAAAGGCTCCCAGTATAGAGGGGCATTTCACCCTCTTCACAGAAAGGGGCTCAGCACATCCAGGTTTTAAATGCCACCAGCCGGCTGGTAAGCGAAGGTGGCAAAAGGTAGGAAGCAGAGAAAACAATTATCAAAAGCTCCTTCTAAATCCTGCAAACACAGGCGCCGACATCCAGTATTGCCTTACGCTCTGCAGATACGGAACTACATTTCTTATCTAAGAAGTGAACTGTGGCTCAGACTAATTAACCAGAACTGCGGTGCCCCTAAGATCCATGCAAAAAACAAAGCGTACGCAGTCAAAGCAAAGCTCATTCCTGTAGTCTAGTTTCAATGTCTTTCACACAGGGAAATAATTACACCTAAAAGCTGGCGTTTTCGCTTTATACTTATGGAATAGAATTGCTCTTACAATATCTCATAATCGCCTTAAATTGTGGCTGTGGTCAGAAAACTGTTTATGTTAACATCACACCATTTTACTCACCATACACTCTGCAAGTAATCAAATCACAGGGCTGATCCCCAGTACTTCTGTGAGGAGACATAATTGAGGCAGAAAGATTCACGGTGATTTTAATAATAACCAGGCAAAATATATCTACCAGATACACATTTAAAAAAAAAAGTATGCAGTTTGCATGTCTGAGAAAGCATTAATAAGTTTGGAATTTGCTGAATAATTTCAGGCTACCCCCCAAAATGAATAACAAAAGTAATTTCAGAAAAATCTCTTTTGTTTCGCAACTTAGTCTGTACAAAATTTTTACTTCTCTTTTATAAGTCAGTCTGTTTAAAAAGGATTTTAAAAAGATTATTTAAAAACAAAACTGAAAATTTTGCCTCTAACTGTATGTTTCAGGTTGACCCAGAGAGGCAAGACATATTCAAGTATTTTTGCCAGTCACCTACTGATTAAAAAATACAAGCCTCAAAACATTTTACACAGAGTTCTAATTTCAAAGGACTTCAGCTCAAGTTCCAAAAGCCCAGAGCAGCCTTAAAACGTGCATAATTAGCCTGGTATAAGGGAGCAATAGGTAAAGGGACCTGGTAAGTTTGAATCCCTGTACAGGCACTTGCAGAGCCT
Source organism: Psophia crepitans (assembly GCA_013399095.1). Lineage (NCBI taxonomy): Eukaryota > Metazoa > Chordata > Aves > Gruiformes > Psophiidae > Psophia > Psophia crepitans. The sequence continues at coordinate 75,194 of VWZZ01007702.1, read as the reverse complement.
TTGGCAAGTCATTTCATTTCCTTATATCTCTATTTCCCTATCTATTAAGTCAGGGCAGTAATACCTACCTTCCCTGAAGAGGTGACAGTAATTAAGTCAATGTTTTGCATAGCACTTTCAAGATGCAAATCTCTACATTAAAGTTCTAAGTACTATTATTATTATCATCATTATCGTTGATTATCATTAAGCTAACGCTACTGTTTAATTCTGTATGTTCTCCTCTTGTTCTGAGAAATACATTCAACTGCCATTGTAAGCTAATTATACCATCTACTCTTAAGTACAGGAGTACAAAAGCATACCTTCTGCTGCATTTGCAGCCTGCTCCCTCTTTCAAACACTCTTTGTGTAAAGGAAAGTATATTCTTAACTAATGCCTTAAGGAAGTTTGCTCAGTATTGCCAAATTAGCTCACTGCAATTAGTATCTCAAGTTTCTCTGCAATCCCAGGAAAATAGCAGTAGCCACGAACGCAGTTAATAATCATGACTTTGTAAAGCAGAACTGGAGGCTAATATTGAAAGGGCTGTCAAAGAGCAAAAGGCTGCTTTTCAAGTGACCTTTAAATCCTCTGCGACTCCTGCGGAGGATAAAAGGTAACATGAGTGACAAAAAAAGGCTTTTCCAGCTCACCACGTTCCGCCAGGTCAAAGAAACATTTGTAATGAATAAATAAATAGATAATTCATCCCCCAGCTGTTTCGGCATCTTTTGCGGTATGTACACAGGTAGGAAGCAGGTCTGTGAAAGTGGATGAATTTCAGAGACCTGTAAAACAGTCAGAGAACCGAGACCAAGTTGCTCGTTGTGCAGAGCAGAACGGAACAGAAATTTGCCCACAGGGCTTCAGATGCCACGTGTGTCTGTGAACCGTAAGGCTTTAAAATGCCATTGTCAAAACCAGTGTTTCCTAAAACCAGACTGACTCAAGTCTTTTCTGGCTTTGCTCATGAGATCGCGCAGCCATGCGACGCCGTCCTGCCACCCTGCCCGCCTGCTGATGCGGTCAGCTGCGAAGCTCGATGTGTGTGAGCTTCCAGATGTCTGAGCAGAAAAATGGCCAACGCTCAGCATACGTCAAAGCCAATCTGTGACAAAAATAGGCACACGCACACAGACACACAGGAAAGAGGTGGTATGTCACATCTTGGCGTCATAGAATCACAGAATCTTAGAGGTTGGAAGGGACCTCGAAAGATCATCTAGTCCAACCCCCCCTGCCAAGGCAGGGCCACCTAGAGCACATCACTCAGGAACACGTCCAGTCGGGTTTTGAATGTCTCCAGAGAAGGAGATTCCACAACCTCTCTGGGCAGCCTGTTCCAGTGCTCTGTCACCCTCACGGTGAAAAAGTTTTTCCTTATATTAACACGGAACCTCCTATGCTCCAGCTTGGATCCATTGCCCCTTGTCCTATCGCTTAATGACACTGAGAAGAGCCTGGCTCCATCTTGGTATGCGGCCACGGAAAAAACCATTCCTCTCCTTGTGACTGTTTAGATGTTATGGCAATGTCCATTAGTCTAAATAAAAAAGTAATTTTTTTAATGAATATTGAAATTTTACAACTGGTAGTCTTGAAAGGGCCTCTCTGAGGTGAGACATTTTGTAACAACGCAGTATTTTGCATTTCTATAATCTTTCTGTCTAAGGTTATTGACACAGAAATGCTTCTAAAGTCATATAATTAAAAGCACATGGAAATCCTGAGAAGCAAAGTAAATGTTACTTTCTATAGGGAAGGAAACTGAAATCTTGAGGCTAAAATCTGCATCCAATCTTACCTGGTGGGATGGGACATATAAAGGTCCATAGTCTAGCTCTTGGCAGAGTACAGATCCACCAACAATTTGAAGATCACTGTGGATCCAGCCTCCTCCTTGTGCTGGGAATATCTGTGCAGCAGGGCAGACTTTCCACTGAGGCCCTGGGCTCACCTGTACTGAAGGTCAGTCAGATGTGGCTGCAATGCTCATCAGGATCCAGGATGCCAGGCAGGCACTCCCCCACTGGTAATTAGGCACAACCCGAGTGGCTGCCCCCTGTAACACAGGGACTGGAGGGAAGGCTTTCCTCTCCTGAAAACACCTTTCTGTAAATCAGTGTGACCACCTGGTTTGCCCTGTGGGAGGACATTCAATAGATATTTGCTCCACCATCACGAGCAAAGAGGTTAGTGAAGCTTTTCCAAAGGAGGAGAAGGGGTAAATTACTTTCTTCATGTGAAGAAGGGTTTGAGAAATGAGTGAACAGTATTAACTGATGTTAATACCTGAGGTAACGTAAGAAAACTCATAAAATGCACACATGCATACTCATTTGTCCATCTGTTCTTTATTTAGCGCTTGTAGAAAGTTATACTGAGGTAGAGTGGAACTGGCTGTTGGTATAAACAACTTTTCATTATTGCAATAATAAAATAAAAAAAATGAAAGAAAAAAAAAGAATAGACTGCAAGAATTTTTTTCATAGAAATGGCACCTATATGGCCATCCAGTGCTATCAGTCACTGTACCTCAAGTGGACAAGTTTCATTGGGAAGTCAATGTGGCTTCTTGCTGAGCTTCTATGCAAGGCATTTATTCTTCTTGGTAAAATGCAGTTTTCCAGAAACAGCCTAATTCACCCTACATAAGAAGTCCAAAGGAGTGACTTAGAAACATTGTTTCTGTCAGGTGGCTTTCAACCATCGTTGCTTCTTTGTCTGGTATTTTGAAGTTATGTTTAAGTATTACTGCACAATTTTAAAAGATAACAAAAGGGGGACAGGGTTAGACTGCTCCATAACATCTCAGATGGTACCCATTCTTTAAAACTGAGAACGCTGAATTTTGCCAGCTAGAAAGTTGTGCAATGCAATCAACCTACTGACAAGCTGCAAAATATAATTTATTATATAATATCATGTCACATATCATGTCACATAATAATATAAAATGTATTTATTGCTGCACTTAAAAACTGTGTAGTTCCAGTTCCCCAACAAAACATGAATATAATTTCTTATTTTATTACTTGTTTCACTGTTAGGTTGCATTTGAATAGGCTCAGAAATGGCTGGAATTTCCAGACTAACCTGTGCCAAATCTACAAAACCCCAGGACATTTGTCTCTCACTCACTTTGCTTCTCAAAGCTTCAGACTGATAGTACTGGAAATTAGATTGACCCATTTATTCATCACTGTAGCAGGGCTTAAACCTCAGCAGCATGATTGCCATCATGTCAGTTGCTGCCAATGACCTAAGTCTTGAGTTTCAGAGATTGCCCCAGCAACACACGATAATAAGTGGCAAAACATTATTACTTCCTTTGGTACTCATTATAAAAACATTAATTGGGGTGAAAGGTAATCCAATTCATATGCTAAGTCATGGATCTTCTCTAAGGATGGACAAGGGGGATTGCAAGAACAAGTATGTCATGGTGATTTGTTGCCACAAAATATCCTTAAAGTTTGAATGAACGGACTACTAGGGGACAGCACAACAAGGAAAAACATGCTTTTGATTTAAATTGTCCAGATCTGGTCTGAAAGGTTGCCATCAAAATGAGAACACAACACAGAAAATAGATGAGCTCTGAAGGAATGTCAGCACAATTTATGCAAACCATTTTTTCCCACTATTCTGTTTTGAATACTTTTATTTATTTTAGGGAATCACTCCATGGCTCACACGCTGCAGCTAGTTAAAATTCACAGTTCTTTTACCACCCATTCCTATTGTCTCTCCCTTTCAAGCACTGCTTTCATACCAAAAAAAAAAAGAAAGAAAAAAAAATCCCCACCAATTTGCTTCGGTTTGACTCCTGTGGCAGAAAAGCATTAAACTCACAGCCAGACAGCTGTTTCCCCCCCCCTCGAGTGTTGTCACCCTGCCTCTTTAAGCTCTGCTTTATCAGTTGCATAGAAGGTTTTTTTCTTCATTTCAAAGAGCACATTAAACTCTCATTAACAGTAAGGAGAATTAGGCATGCACAGTTGGAAAATGAAAAAAAAAAATTAAAAAAATCCTGCACTATCTAAGTAAAGAAACAGGATTCTCCTGACAAATGTGTATTCACAAAGAAATATCACTGCAGGTAACAAATAGGCTCCCTCGGCTAAGTCAGATATTATTTCCAAAATTTCCTCAAAGCGAGCACTGTCTTGGAGACATTTCGGCAGGAAAAATGGATTCTGCTCAGCCTGGGCTTATCTTGAAATTTTGGACTTTCATCTTTACAGAACAATAATATTTGAAAAAAACAAAATTTAAATTAAATCCCAAGTCTCGTAAGGAGGCATCTCAGGGGCCAGCTACTGGCAGGGCTGGAGAGAGTGCTGCTGCCAAATGGAAAATGGGAGCTGGCAAGTGAACCTGAAATCTTAGATTTTGAACTTGGCAGATCTGAAAAGTCTTGGCATTTGGTTACAGACCCTGGAATGCAAAGCTTGCAAACAAGTTTTTCCCCATAAGAGTATAAAACACACCTATAATATGTGCAAAGCAAACTTCCATCTACCCTTCTTATAAACAGCACTGATGTGTTTTGTACAGTACGAAGTAGCCTTTAGAAATGTGTTGATTTTGCCTAGAAATTCTATCTTCGTTTCGTCTTGCTTTACTTCTCATGTGGGCTGCTGTGACTTTTTGACCCTCCAGTAAATTTTAGCATCATTCAAAAAGGTCAAACAGTCAGGGAAAGCAAAAATGGATTGAAAAAGAAAGATCTGTGGTGGACGGAGAATTATCATCATAAGCTTTATCAGACATTTCAAATGCTTCAGATTTTAATGGCAGCAGATTTTTAAAAGTTCAGCCTATGCTTTTACTGGTATAAGGGGATACCATTAATTTTCCATCTGGTCTTTAAGATCACTAATCTGAACAGTTACCCAAGTCTTTCTGCAAAGTTAGATCAACTATTTAAATTATTTTAAATTTATTTTTAAATATTTTTTTTTAAATTAAAATATTATAGGAACTGTTTCTTAGTGTTTCCCTGTACTCTTGATGGCAGGGAAGATTCATGGCATTACTTGCATTTCCCTGCTGAGCTTGGCCAGAACCCAGTCTGCGTTTTCTGGTTCTCGCTTTTTCTTTCTTTTTTTTTTTCCTTCTCTCTTTTGCTGGGGGAAAGTGGGAGCAGACAGTACTGGCAAATCACAGCTTTGAAAGTAAATAAAGGAGTGGCTGCAGTCTATTTAATAGCAACATATTCTCCCTATTAATATTGTTACTGTCATCTTTACAAGCATTATAGCTGGAGTTTAAGCGTGTAAGAGACACAACTGTTTCCATAAGTCACATCTCTCCTGCAATTTGCTTACACATAGTGAGCAATTTATCCCATTAATTTCTTGTTCAGCTATTGAGAAGTTGGAGTTTGAAACCACTGAAAAGAAGCCCAAGACATAAGGTGCAAAGGAATGTTAAGAACTGTTCTGTAGCTGAGCCAACCCCCGGCTCCAACCCTGCATGTGCAGAAAGTCTCCAGCCCATGAATCATCTACATACAATGTTGTGGTCCACCGCGCAAGCTGTGGAGAAACACATGCCAAACACTGATCTCCAAAGCCTCAGACAGCTTAGTCGGTATAAATTATCTCTTAGGATGAATTATTCTGCCTTGATTTGCGAATTTGACACTCTCTCCATTTGTAACTTGTTTCCTTCATCCCTTGCATGCGTTAGCACAGTGCAGGGATACATTTGAAATCACAAGAGATCCATTCCCATTAGCCTGGAAGGTTATTTCATGTAAGTATTTCCTTGTTTCTTAGTATTCCTCTACAAAGCGGGTTTTTTTCCTCATATATCCTGAAAAGGGGAAAGAAAATGGCATAAGCACCATATAGTATTGCAGCCTTTCTTTCTTTTTCTCTCTTACCAAGACCACAATATTACCATTCATTCTTCTCATTCATTTGAAGCTACATCTTTTAAAACTTCTGTTTAGACTTCCTAGATAAAACATACATACCTTCCAATCAAAACTGCTTCCCGTCAGTGTGTTTTTGGAGGTGAAAACTTAATATATACATACGTTTACTATGATGAAAATGAAGTTTGATGTCACACCCCCAGCCCAGCGAGTCACAGAAGCCCTGCTCTGACTCCTGGTCAAAGCGTGCTGCTGAAGCAAACTGAGAGCGCTCTGCCGTGCAGAGAGCTGGACACAGCAAGCTTCTCACCCGGTCTCCCAAGGATTCACAGGTGATTTAGGATTCAAATCCTTTCCTCCATCCCTCTCCTGAGGATTTCGTTTCCACAAGAGAAATCTCCTGCTGGTGCAGAACTGCTGTACTGGAACTCGCAGCAGCCCCCTCCCAGCTACTGGGCTGGGGGGATGCTCTCCAAGATCGTAAACTGATGTCTCCAAGGAGGCTCTTTCACTCACTGACTCACAGGCACTAATTTAAAGGAGTGCCTAGCTACAGTATGATTTATTAACAAAGACTACTGAGAAAATAATGGGCTTTTTAAAAATTACGTATTCCAGAAATTACCTGTACAGCAACCTCTGCTCCAAAGTCCCAGACTGCAGGTAATAGCAGAGTTGGCCACAGCCGTTGGACTTTGGGGTCTGTTAAAGTTTGAGTGCATTTCCATGAGAAAAAGAGCACTGTTTTGTTTTCATTTATTTATCAAGCAATGCTTTGCCACCACAACACCAGAAGAAAGCGGAATTTCCAGACTAAGAAGTGTCAGGGATAAATGACTTTTCCCTTCAAATGCTAGTCTCCGGTGCTCTTTAGCTAACCTTGGTCCCTAAAAAAGGGTATGCCCTCCTGAGCTTCCTTGAAAGCCATCATCATGATGAGGGGGACAGCAAAGTGAGAATACAAAACAGCTGCAAAGGTCAGTGTTAACTTACTCAGTTAGTCAGATGGGTTGAAGACAATATGGCTTGTTAGAAAAAAGATACAATTGCCACAAGACAACTTACTGATTAAAAAAAAAAAAAAAAGATAAAGGTACTACAAGATGATAACCTGGCATTATCACATTTTATTCTTTAAAATACCTATTGTTAAATAAACCCTGAAGCCAACATTTGGAAATGGAAGAGCCTGACAAAGAATTTAGGTGCTCTCTGCTTCAGCATATGTAGAATCTTCTACATGACCAACATGAAAGTCAGCTGCCGCAGCAGACCTTTGATGCTGCGTGTGCCCTCCAGTGCAGACACGTCTGCACACAAAGGCTGTTGCACTTGACAGACAGTTGTTCTGGACTTGCATGCATAAGTTCAGCCACAGAAGCCATAAAACATTGTAAACCACATTTCACAAGTTCACACGGTAGAAGCTATTCGATGGATTTGGGCATTGTTTAAGGCTTTCTGAAAACAGATGGAAACATGATGTCTTCTCACAAGTTTCGTTCCCACATTACTGCCACAGATGGTGCTCTCACCTCTTTGAAGTATAGATCTTTTTTTCTTACAGAAGCAATAACAGGGTACAAAATATTTCACATTACTGCTGACATAACTGATCTCAAGCAATTCCTGCTGAGACATTGCAATCTTCTACCATTTTTTGCTTTCTTCACCTCCCAGAACATATTCTGTTTCTCCATTTAATATTCTTCTATTCAAAACCAACAACAGGCAGAGACACGCACTGAAATATCAAGTCAGCTATTTACCCATATTTTCTTCTCAAAAAAGTCCATGTACCCCTAATACAGTAACATTTGTAGAACCACTCAGTAATGCAGTTCATTCAAAATGAAGAAAGAAACTTTTTTCAGATGGTTTGGTAAGACATCGTACTGTTCCTTGTGGGAGTTTTTTGTCTTTTCTTTTTTCCCCCACTAAGAAGAACTGGATAATTACATTTCAACCTCCTGAGGGTTCATTTCCCAAATGGATATAAATAATAAATCAAGAACCAAAGGGCGACAAGTTGGTTCTCAAACAGGCCTCTCCATTTCAGCATCTAGAATGTTATACAGTGTTTGTGCTGCTGTTATTGTACCTTTTCACCCCTTAAACAATGACTTCACTGTTATTTTCCGCTCACAAATATTATAAGAAAAATCAGCTCCTGTTTACACAAAAAAGAATTTGAAAACCATCAAGAAGAAAAAAGTGTTTCCTAATCATCATTTACACATGCCATCTATTAATTTGCTAAGGAAATATATGCTTAAGCAAGCTCCAAAACCTGAACTGCCTTATTATTACAATAAATAGATATAGCAACAAAAATTCAGGCAGTCAGTTGTGCCTGTTGATCACCATCTGGAAAACTTGAAGTCCAGTCCAGGCAAAGACCTCTGAACCCTAGGTGAAGTAAAGCCTATTAGTTATCATCCACGTTTTCCACACCCAGCTGCTGCTGGAGCGTGTCGACTGCATTTTTAACACATGGTACTTTTCCTTGGCCTCCTCACAGTCATCCCATGAGCTCCGCAGAGTGCCTGCATGCCACTAGTAAGTTATTCATTTGGTGTTTACTTCTTCAGGTCAAAACATCTGAAATTATGAGAGGGCTGCATTATGATTAAGCCAGAAGAGAGGTTTTATAGTGTGCTGCATATGCTAAATGTGCCAAGGTGTGTCACAGAATCATAGAATCATTAAGGTTGGAAAAGGCCTCAAGGATCATCTAGTCCAACCATCCCCCCACCACCTATTACCCACTAAACCAGGTCCTCAAGTACCAGATCCAACCTTTCCTTAAACACACCCAGGAATGGTGACTCCATCACCTCCCCAGGCAACCTGTTCCAATGCCCAACCACCCTTTCCGAGAAGAAATTTCTCCTCATCTCCAACCTAAACCTCCCCTGGTGCAACTTGCAGCCGTTCCCCCTTGTCCTGTCGCTAGTTATCTGCCAGAAGAGGCCGACCCCCCGCTCACCACAACTTCATCATGAGGAAGATAAGAGAGGTCTGAGCAAAAGAGACCTTCTGGGATGGTTCTGGAAGTCTGCGCAGAACGGAGAAATCCAAAGGTTTTTCAGTCTTACCCATGTTTCCCACAAGACAAAATATTCTCAAACCCACATCTGAATATGACAAAGAATTGGTTCACTTCAGAGAGTACTCTGCATGCAAACAGACACAAATTCTGAGGAAAGCTGGGCCCTGGAGCAGACTGGGGAATTAAATTATTTTTTAGTCTTCTGGGAACTTCAAAATTAAATGGGGGAGAAGAAATTTCAGAGGATTTTATTTCTTCTGGCCTTGTAACTTCTGAAATTTTTATTACTGGAAAAATTCATTTTATGATCCACCAGAAAGATGCTATTCACTTAGAATTACATGGGTGCATCACCTTTGCTAAATACTATTGTACAGAGAATAAATAGGAGAGTTAAAATAATCTGGAACTGTACAAACTTCTATTGCCTATGTTAGATGCTTAATTACATAATTTTAGCTGGTTTATTGAAAGTCTTTCTACAGTGCCTTTTCTAATTCTTGAAGAGGGATATTTTGATTGAATTTCTCTGTAGAAATGGTCCTTTGTTGGTTTTTGTACCTGATGCCAACTTTCTTTAGGTCCTGATCAAACTCCTACTGAAGTTAAAGTCTCAGTAACATCAGTAGGATGAATAGAGAGAATGTAGGTGTTGAGGAAAAAATTTAACTCCTGACTAAAAAAGTAACTCCACTGTGCATATACCTGTGAAGACAGAATTTTCTCCAAACTTCTGAAAACCAAAGATGTATGTCAGATACTTGAATAATATAATTAAAATGATATAGTAAGCGAATATATATTTCTAAAAATTGACTCTACTGTTGCTAGATAGATAATTCAATAGATACATTGAATTCCCGTGGCTTAAGGGACGTTTTGTACTTCAGATCAAAGATCAATAGAAAAATCTGATTGTATAGTAGTCAAGATTAAAAGACGCGTATCCGTTTCAACAGGTCCCCTCTCTACCCCCATCTGCACAGAAATCTTAATGGATTTTGTACAGAAAGTTTGGCTGGAAAGTCTGAAAACTTCTTCAGTTCTCACCTACACTAGCATGCAGGTCTGAGGTGACAGGAGGAACAGAGAAATCTTTGGGGGCAGAAAGCCCTCCGGCAGTTGAGAGCTGTCTTATGCTAAAGGGCAGTCTTGAGAAAGGCTTGTTACAGAGTTATGTCCTTTACACTGACAGAGACTAGAGATATGTGCAAGAAGCTGGAAAAGAAAGGATTTCTAGCCAAGTTAAACATGCTACTCCATATTCTGTTTGAGCATGAAAAAGAAGAAGGGCTTGTCTAGATCTTAGAAATTTTAACACATGGAATCAGAGAGAGCATTCTTCACTCCTAGAGCTTCAGACATTTGTTGCTGTCCAGTTGTTAAAATTACATTTAACCTTCTGGATAAAAAGAGACAGATTTTGTAAAATCAGGTTAGAGGGTGAATCATTTGAACTGTTTACTTTTAATGTACCTTGAGACAGATAGAAATTTCTTCACTTGCATTTTCAATTTAGGTCAGTTATGAAACATAAGACAATGTGAAATATAAAAGAATAATAAAATGCTACGAAGTCATCAGAGAAAGTGTATCTAGGTGAAGCAAGATGACATGGAGACCTCTTGGCTTATGACAAGAAGTAAAGCCAAAGGATCTTGGATGTATATTAATGTATGTAAGCATATCCCAAGTGCAGGTTCTTTGCTTGTTCCACTGCTACAGGAGACCATAATTTGGCTGGCATCAGGAGCACATGACGGGGCATTGCAATAAGTGAAATAAGTGTTATGTAAAAACCCATTCATATTCAGCAGATATACCCACAAAAACTCAGTCATCATGCTAGCAAATGGAGTCAGTCATGATATATGAGTTTCTTTTGAATAAGATAGAGGCCCCTTATTCAAACGCATCACTGCCTCTATGAGAAATGCAGCAAAGTCATGCCTAAACTAAGGTGGCACCTGCAAGTTTATACTGATTTGCCAGAAGAATTTTATCAGTACATACATCGACACATTAGCACATATTTGGGAATGCTCTGCTGAAGAGAAACCTTGGAGCTTGAGAAGACAAACAGGAGAGAAGGAACCGCAGAACTGATAAAGACCGGTGCATTAAATCTGAGGGAGGGGAAACTCCAGCAGTGCTACCACCAGGCAAAATATCAATGTAGAGAGAGAAACTGGTCCAAGTGATCTCATTTTGGACAAAATTAGATGTCTAGCATCATGCACTACTGTAGCCTAAATCAGATTATATCACTACTTTAAGTGTGCTGAATGTTAAGGATAAGTTTAAGCACTGTCCTGAATTCAGGGGAAAATACAACTATCGTTTCTGCATCTTTAACTAGTAGGTTTTCACTATTCTCTTCTGTTGTTGTTATTATTTATTTTGGTGCAGCCCTATATCACCTAGTCACTACCAGTTGGTTCCAAGTTTTCCAGTGACATAAACTTTACTTAGAAAATGCCATATGTCTGTCATCTTCTAAGCATTTCAGGCTCAAAACATATTTTGACAAGCTCCAAGCAGGGGTTCAGCCCTTTCTGGTACATTGGTGGGCTGAATTCACAGAAGACAAAAATAACCCCACCAGATTCCAAGGCCTCCGGAGGCCTCAGTGCTTGAGCTAAACAGTTTGATTTGGAGAAATAAACAGCGGAGGAGAGAGAGAGAACTGGAAACTTTTCTCAGTTAGATGAGCTCCCCCGTTTTCCAGACACTTCGAGTAAGAGACGTTTGCTCTATTAAATAGGTTACAATTCATTGATCACATCTTTCTGCACGTCATCACAGTACTCAAAGTAAGAAAGTTCTGTTCTCCCCATTTCACAAGTGAAAGAAGAAGCACTGAGGGACTAAGTGACCTCAAGTTATACTGAAAATCTGTGCAGTATCTAGGCACTGAATCTCTCTAGTCCCAGTCCAACACTTTAGGCACGAGATGTTCTTTCTGCTGCTGGTAGTAAGATTATCAAATGCAGCTAATATCCATTGACTATGTCTACATTAGCAAATGAAATGAGAGATAGACTGCTCTTTGGCCCTGAGGCCAGCCAACACAGCGTGGTTCCGATCTGCACAGCCAAGTTCCCGTACCCAAAATAGGGATTTCATGTTCAAGCTGTTTGCCGAGACCATTAACTCCCAATCTACATACACTCCGGCGCTGCTTGGGAGAGTGCTGCTTAGCACCAGCCAAAATTCTGACAAAACCTGTGCTAACAGTGTAACAGCATGTATGATTGCAAACCAGAGTCTGAGGCTATTCCCTGACCCTCTCAGGTCTGCTAGTACAGATGTAACCTTGTTTTCCAGATATCAATTGTTTGAAAGTTTTGTCTGTTGAGAACGTGTAGTGTTTGAAAAAACCCTGCCAACAACGTTGGAATTGCAAGCATTTCTTTTGCTTTCCAAATGTTCCTGTAACTGTGAAGTCTGAGTCCCACCTTGGTCTGCACCAAACATTTTCCCAGCATTACTGCTGGATAATTGAGAGGCATTTTGAAGTTTCATGCCCAAGTGCAACTTCAGGAGCAAGATAATGCACTACAACTCTGTTCTGGTCTTTTCTGCCTGCAGCTGGAAAGTTTGGAGCCACAAAAATCAATGTCCTATTCTTCAGTGATTCCTTTTTGCATGTTTCTTTGTGCGCTGGAGGGAGCATATTCATTTGCTCTCTTGTTTGAAATGCATTATTTAGTTATTATTCACTTACTAGCCCAAGACAAAGATATGGTATGGCATTAGTGTTTTGAAGTGCTATCGATTACCAGTACAAAATGAAAATATATAATTGATGAAAACATCAGGATCCTATGGGGACTTACAGTTCGAAAGGTTAAAAAGGAAATGCTGATCTCTTGAAACAAATTGATCTACATGCAGCCAGGCTGAACTGAGTCTCTAAGCAAGCTGGGAGATACAAGACAGAGCAGCTTGTTTGTTTTTCATCTGTAGTAAAAATACAACGGCTGTAATTTGAAAAGAGCAAGTGTCACATTTGTGTAAAGTCTTCTGTTTGTTCTTCAGTTCATTGCTAGCGATACAGCTCTCTGTTTTGCAAATAAACTGTCTCATCTCAATTCCTCTCTGCCAGGGCTGTCGGGGCCATGGCAAGCCTGGAAGCTGTGTTCCAGTCCTGCTGGGAGGAAAGCGTGATGTTTTGCTGCTGGGTATGCCCTATTACCACATGGTAAGTAGTGTTAATAAACCTCACAGAGAGAGATGCGTGTCTTTTGGTTCACCTAGAAGAATGCCTTGCTACAAATGGGGTTTCTGTAAGGAAGACTGCTAAGGGGAAAAATATCAGAAAATACCTTCCTCTGTTGTAAGGAGATAGACCATTGGTAGCTAGTATGTGGTGCTGCTCATTGCCACGGGGAGATCCACATTCAAACTGTGACCCGCCTTTCCCCACAGTCTGCCTCAGGAGCAAAACACTCAAGGATAGAGTAAATCAATCTTCCCTTTACTACTGAGGATCTCCAAAAGGAGTAACTCCTTCTCTACTCTGCTCTGACTGTGATACCAGCTGGTTTGGATAGGAAAAATAGGGATGCTTTGCTGATCTCTCAGGCTTTTACTAGCAACAGAGAGCCACAGATGAACAGACTCTGTCTTCTCTTATCAGTCAGAAGTAACTGGGCAAGGGTAGGGAAAGGATGAAAGCTGTGATGTAAAAGGAGTAGTTTATTCCCCATCTAGAGCAAAGATGGCATATGGCAGAAGGCTGTCCCAGCTGATCCTCTGGTCCATTGCTAAGGTGGTTGTCACTATGTTTGACCTTCACTAATACTAAACTTCGAGGGTACAATCTAGACACATTCAGGCATTGAAGGAGAACATGCTCTTCAATGGGAATTCCTTCTCTCTCATTCCAGCGAAAGAAGATAAAACGTAAATACAAACATATATTTTCATCATTTTCCCCTCAACTTTCTCAGCAAAGGGCACGCCTGCCATCTGTCATTGAATTGATGAAACACAACAATCTGCACAGAAGAATATATTTGTCTATGTTTCTTTCCCTTTAGAAAGGTAGAACATAGACTGGCTGTGTCAGGCAAGACGAAAGGTCCATCTATCTTAGAATGCTCTCTGATGTGGTCAGTACCAAACTTGCCCAAAACATATGAGGGTAAGCAGGAGGCAGCAGTTCCCCACAGCCTCCTGCAGACTGAGCCTACAGAATTTCTTGAACTCAAGGTAATTTCTCTGTTTTCCATTATCCAGAATGGATTTTTCATCCAGAAATTTTTCTATTATGGATTTTAAAACCATCTAACTTTTGTCACCCACAATCCCCTTGGAAAAGGGTCCTGCAGTTTAATTGCATGTTGGGTAAAAAACTTAGTCTACAGCACTTACATGGTGAGGAAAATTCTCAGTAATTGTTCCCTATTCACAGTTGCATTGATTGCTATCACATCCCCATTCAGTCGCCCCTCGTTCAGGATGAAGAGTGCTAGTCTATTCAACCTCTCCATGTGCAGAAACCATCACATACCTTTGATCATTTCCATCACCCTTCTTTGGGTTTGCTATAGCCTTTTTGAGATGGGTTGATCAGAAACTGAATACAATATCAGAAAGGAACTCAACATGAATTCATGCAGAGGCATAATCATACGAAATATTCTGACGCTTCCTACAGATGGACAATCAGCATCCTGAGAGCTTAGTAAGCCATTTACGCTCCCTGCACAACTCTAAGCTAATCACCCCCAATTTTGCAGAGCAAAAGTGGAAGCCTGGGGAACCAAATGCACAGATCAATAACTTACCATTCATTTCATCAGCAAAGTATTTGTTTAAACAGAGGCAGTTATGTGCCTAAACGCATTTGTAAATTTAAGCCTGAGAGACAAATTTGCTCCAGGTCAGAGAGGCAGCCTCTGGCAGATGAGGGAATTGAAAGCAGGTCTCCCAAATCTCACATTAGCACCATAATCATTCACTTTCTCTCATCCTGTGCACACACTACTGATGTTTAACATGCTTCATCCACTATATTTATCTGTCATCTCTGAAATCCTAATGTGTTTCTAGTGGAGTATAACAAAACCTTCACTTTTTTGAAAAGGGAAGGTTAAGTAATGAAGAGTACTTAAACATTCCTAAACTGAGATTATGAGCTGCCTGCATATTCATTTCAGAACATTCCTCACTCCTATGGAAAGGGGGGGTGCTGGGTGGTGTGGAAGGAAGACATCATGTTTATTAGCTTTAACACCAACTGCTCTTGCCAACTGAAAGCACTTAAATTCCCTCTTCCTACAGCTACCTCTGCTGCAGGCTCCTGAAACAAAGAAAACTGAAATAAAAGAGCAAAGAGCATAAGGGCTACTAAGTTGCTACTTTAAAGTTTAGGTCTGTATTTAAAAGTTGTAAGGTTTGAAAATGTGCCATTAAATTATACCACAGGCATCTACTTGAGCAGAGTTCAGCTTGCACAGTCTCCTTTCTATTGACTATGACCCAGAGTCAGGTTTTTTCAATCAGGTTAGGAATTCACTGTTCAATTTATCAGGTTTGCTTTTGGCCTGAAAGAGGGCATATAAATTAAAAGCATACACCAATAAGACACAAGCTTTGATGTCTAATAGGGGTTCTGTGAATTCATTATTTTAATATTTTAGACTTATAATCAGAAGACTAGCCATTTTGCTCCAGTCTACGTAATACGTTTTTCATGGTCCCTTTCCCAGCTCCCTCTGACAAATGTTTTCCTCAGATTACATTCATTAATACTGGAGATATTTTGCAAGCCCTAGGGCACTAAGATCAGGGATGATTTGAAACATCAACTTTCCTAGATATTAAAAATATAGTTCAAAAGAAGTTGAGGGACCTTTGCATCACTTGAAATATTTATCTTTAATAATGTATTAGCATAAATCTGCTGAAAATTACTTTGAAGGGTGGTATAACATCTACCAATGCAGAAATGATAAAAACAGCTAAAGAAGAGGGAAAAAACTAGTTTAGGAGACACTGCACAGGATAAGATTCAACACAGGATATTCAAGTGTTCACAGTTTTGAAGGAAGCTGCTGTCACCCTTTACAAACGGTTCATCCTGTACTACCTGTTAGTACACCAGCACACTGAAGATCCACAACATTCCCTCTTGGGCAAAGCAACGAAAAAAAAAATCAAATCACTGTTTTATTCTAATCCTAAAATGCTTGTCCTCCTTTTGATCAGCCAACCTACACAGGGAAGATATAAACCAGGATGGTCTGGCTGCTTTTTCATTCCCTTGACATGAAGCAGTCAGAAAACTCGCTTAGGTGAGTAGTTTAGCTGAGTTTACACTTGCTTTGCATTGCTAGAGCAATACACACCAGTGGGACAGGATGTGCAATTGAAA
Source organism: Psophia crepitans (assembly GCA_013399095.1). NCBI lineage: Eukaryota > Metazoa > Chordata > Aves > Gruiformes > Psophiidae > Psophia > Psophia crepitans. Next base: position 58,888 of record VWZZ01007702.1, on the reverse strand, counting down.
ACAACCATCAGATATAGCAGAGTCTGGAAATTTCACATTAGCTCTTTGATGTTAAATCCATCATAATCTCAGCTGCACCTAGGACAGCAGTCATGAGACAGTCATCTTTTCAATTACTCTGTAGTATTTAGGAATTATGTGATGTTTTAGAGACAGAATTGCAGAATCAGTCCTCAGTTCAAATTTTATTGTTTGCTTCACAAATACTTTTTCACTTCACTTTTTCTTTTAGAGAAAATCCAACACGCAGAAATTTGGCTTCTGGTATTTACACTGCATGGTAACTGATTACTGACTGAAAGTCACTCCATAACATATGGAGTTATACAACATCTTAATTCTCCTTTGTGTATACTACTGTGAGAAGCAGTAACCCCTCTTCTCTCCAAAATGTATTTATTTGCACTGTATCAGAGAAGCAATGTCTTCAGGTAAAATGTTATTATTTATTATGGTTATTTTTCCTTCCGGCATCTGTAATATAGGAGGAATAGAAACAGTAATACAGGTCTAAGACCAATTCACTAATGAATTTAGAAAGTTAAACTCGTCCAACAAGATCCTTCACTGAAGGACCTATCATATTACAGAGTCAGTTTCCAATGGACCCAGTGCCTTTGTGATACTCTTTTCAAGAGATCCCAATTCTCTACATGTAATTGATTTTTGGAACCGTGAATGTCCCAGTTTTCCTAGACCCTGAGCTATCTACTCCTGTTTGGTCCTTTAACATATTTTGCATTTTCATGTGAACAAGGTTAATCGAGTGAAAAAGTTCAGATTGAAGTCACAGAATCATAGAATGGTTCACTTAGTCAAAAGCCCCCTTGCCATGGTCAAGGACATCTTTTAGTAGATCAAGTTGTTCAGAGCCTCATCAAACTGACCTTGAACACTTCCAGGGATAGGGCACTTACAGCTTCTCTGGGCTACTTGTGCCAGTGCCTCACCACCCTCATAGTAAAGAATTTCTTCCTAATACCTAATCTAAATCTTCCCTCTTTCAGTTTAAAAGCATTACCCCTTGTCATCCTACTACAAGCCCTGGTAAAAAGTCTCTCTCTGTCTTTCCTATAAACCCCACTAAGTATTGAGAGGTCTTCCCAATAAGATCTACTCAGAACCTTCTCTTCTCCAGGTGAAGCAACCCTAACTTTCTCAGTCTTTCTTCACAGCAGAGATTCCAGCCCTCTGACCGTTTCCATGGCCCTCCTCTCGACCCATTCTAAGAGGTCTGTGCCAGTCTTTTATATGTCTTTTCAGATACTTTTTTAAGCAGTTAACTGGGTTGGGTTTTTTTTCTTTTGAAGGACTGCAGTTCCACACCTTTCTTGATGGAATCATTAAAAGCTTTTACAGTAAAATTATTAAAATGGCTGAAAGGTAACCTAGGACCCTACTGTGATGTAGCAATATACATATAAATACTGCTCCAAGAAGTGCTAGTACACTACCTGGGTTTTGATAACTAATGTTAATTGACTTTGAATTTTTAGCAAAGAGTACATTTAAAGATAAAGTAGTTAATGTTGTAGATACATAGAGGATGCCATTAAAGGCATCCATGTTTTTTGTCGTAAGCACCTTGCTTTTGATTTTTGGAAATTATTTCCTGATGTCTGGCTGCAAGGGCCAATCAGGAGGGAAGGACAGTGCTAAAGGTATAAAATATGCTTTTTTGAAAAAGATATTAACTAGAGAGTGAGGCAAAACAATGCTCAGAGTGAGAGACTTACGTAATAAAGGTAAAACTATTACAAGAAATTAATTATTTTCGTCAGCATCAATAGAAGTCAAAATCTGACTGATCTTCAGGAGCCATTTTTTTTATGGAGAACTTGAATAAGGAGCAAGGTTAAATAGCAAAGGAAATTTTAAAGCATACAAAAATAAATTAACAATACATCACACACGGCCAGATCACACTCTCAAAGATTTCTGAAGAAATTCAGCTGTGAAACCACAGAATAACTAACAAAAGTACATTCCCGTCTGCTTATTGCAAGCTCTATTACTTGCCAGCAGAGTGAGAAAAGACAAATATCAGACTAAGATTTGTAAGGGGCTACAGAGGCAATTCTGGGAATTACAGACTAATGAGTCTGATTAACATACCAGAAAATTAATTTGCCTGTTAATTAGCATAAAATATAATAGAAGCTAGAACAGGTGAGCACATGAATAACTGTAACATACCAGGGCAGAATCAACATCATTTTTATAATTCATGAAACAGATTTAAAGGAACACAGTGATAAAGCAGTGTTTCAGTAGGTATAATGCAGCAAGTCCAACCACACACTTCAAAAAAGATCCTTCAGGAACAGTTCTGAAGAGCATTTAAGGTGGCACAAGATAAGAGGGAAGACTTTTAGGAATTAATAATGGTTTGGAAGACAGGAAACAACAGTTTGGAACACGATTCATTCTCAGAAGGTAGGGAATTTGCCAGCACATGTACCTCAAAAAAATCAATGCTGGAACCAGTGTTGCCCAATAAACTAATGAATGATCTCGAAAAGTAAAAGAATAGTGAGATCGGACCAAGCCTGACATTGACTTCATTAGCTGTCCATGGTAAATTCGAGAAAAATAAACTTGGGGCAGGAAGCAGAGGGCCTTGAAGCAACTGGCAAGCAACTCATAAGTGAGGAAAACAGACGAGCAAGGGGAAAGAGGTAAAGCAAGAGATAAGAATTAAAGGACTGGAAATGTTTTCATTCCATCTGCTGCCTGAAGGCTGGGTCAGCTGTAAGACATTACATCATCCTCGATAGATGCGGTGAGAAAGCCTCCAACGACATAGGTTCTATGGCATGAAGAAAGCACATTGTTCAAGTGATTCATTCTCCTTTAATGTTAGAAACTCCAACACCTAACCTTAATCTTTCTTGCTGCAGTTCATGCCTATTGCGCACACCATAAATACAGAGAACACATTACTCCCTTGCTCTTTTGCAGAAGGCTTTCACATCTTCAAAGCCTGCTCTCGTAATCCCGCATTTATCATGAAATGAGATACTTTAGACCAGGCAGAGTTCTCCAGTGTGTCCTCACCAAGGCTGAGTAGAGTGAAAAGATTATGTCACATGACTTGCAAACTTCCTTTAGCTTATACTTCTCTCCATGAAGTTTGTCCTTGTGTAACAACAAGACATTGTTGACTCATGTTCAGGTTGTTATCACTGTACTCACAGACTCTTTCCTGAAGGACTGTTGCTTAATCAGTTGTTTCCCATACCGTATTTGTGTAGGTGATTATCACTGCCTAACTGAATATCCCTATTGATTTACAAGTTTTTATTAGAAACCATTTCATCAGTTCACTGAGATAATTTTGAATTCCAACTCAGTCCTCCAGAGGATTTGCACTGCCTCCCAGCTTCAAGTCAATGCCAAGTTCAGAACTTTGGTAAAGTCCTGAATAAACTCTGACCAGAAAGACCCCAAAAATATCTGGCTAGGACTGTTTGTTTCTATTTAGAAAATAACCACAAAGAGTTACTCTCTAGACTCAACTATCAAACAATTTCACTTCCTCCCTTCTGAACTTTCCAGAAGATCATGTTTATCTAAAGAAGCGATGCCTTTCCTGCTTCTCTTTTATCCATGCGGATTGTTATCACACAAAGATTTCACACTGGATTTCTTTCATTTTTTTATTTTTTGCTAACCATCAAGTCCTTTTGGTTGTTAAACATCTTTTGACCTTCAAAGTGAGTGTAGACCAACTTGTTTCGTAAGTTGTTCCAGAATTTTCATGGAACTTAAATGAAAGTCTCTTTTACCCTTTTATAAATACAAACCCTTTTCTAGTTTCTCAATGCTTCCTTGCCGTGATAACCAGTGTTATGGTTATCCTCCATATCTTAAACATAAGTGCTAGTGTTTTCGAGTTCTTTAAAGGATGATGTTGGTCAGCTCCATCCACCTGAAGAGATCTAACTTTTCTAAGAACTCTCTAACTTGTTCTTTCTCATTGCAGTCTTGAATCTTACCTACTTTTACAATTGGTTTTAATTATACTGTACGTTCCCCCAAGCAGTCTTTTCTACAAAGACTGATGCAAAAAGGACATCACCCACTAAGTGGCTGGACTTGAAGATCTTAGAAGGTCTTTTACAACAAAAACTATTCTATGATTCTAAGCCGTCTTACCCTCTTCTCATGGTAATTTTACTACACGGGAGAGAAACCTATTTCATTGCTGGTTTTCTTACCAATTACTTATACATGAAATGATTTCCTATAATTTCTCTCTTTCACTCGATGCTTCCTATTCTTAGGCTTAGCATTTTTTAATTTGTGACTACATTCCCATTGTGCTCCGTTACAGTCATCCTTCAACAATCAATCTAATTCACAGCTTTAATGTGTATATGCACGTGTTAGAGGTCAACAGTGACCTCACCATTTAGCAAAGATGGCTTTTGATACACTTCCTATTATGCTTTGTCACTGCTGATTTTTCTGCCTGCATCATTAGTACTACTTCTTTAAACATACTTCTCTCTATTTAAGTTTACTTAAAAAAAAAAAAAAAAAAAAAGTTGAACTTTTCCTTCCACTAGTGACAGGACAAGGGGAAATGGCTGCAAGTTGCGCCAGGGAAGGTTCAGGTTGGAGATGAGGAGAAAATTCTTCTCTGAAAGGGTGATCGGGCATTGGAACGGGTTGCCCAGGGAGGTGGTGGAGTCACCATCCCTGAGGGTGTTTAAGGAAAGGTTAGATATGGTACTTAGGGACGTGGTCTAGTGGGTAATAGGTGGTGGGGGGATGGTTGGACTAGATGATCCTTGAGGTCACTTCCAACCTTAATGATTCTATTCTATTCTATTCTACCATTTCTGTGGTGGTTCTCATTCAAGTCACTCTCTACTTTCACATTTTTGAAAAGCTGACCTTGTACTGTTATAAACAGTAATTTTGTAATGGTTTGTTACATCTTCAGCTGCTTTTCCCATTTTCTGAATCAAGAGTTTGTCATAAGTGCAAGAACTGAGGGGGACATACATTCCCTGTGTCCCCTCAGTTCTCGCACTCATGACAAACTTTTGATCAGTAGTTGGTTGAAATTTTAGTGAAGAGTCAACTCAGGTGACTCATGGGCAAATTCAATGGGATAGTCAGCATGATTTCCATGGAAGTCATGCCCCAGAAATGCACTGGAGTTCTCTGAAAGAGCCAAAAGCATACAAAAAGTGTAATCCAGAGGATACCTTCTTTCTTTTGTTCCCCTGTCCCACCCTTCTTTACAAGGTTCATCACCTGTGACTCTCAAACTAAAATGTCCTGACATAAAAATGAAGGTACTCTCAAGATATCAAAAATTCATTACTAGTTAAGAGATGTAAAATTAACAATAAGGGTAAATGGTCAGTTTTCACATTTCAGGAAATTTACCAGTATGGTCTTCTATGCTAAGGCTTATGCTTCTGAACAGACTCATGAATGTGGTGGCTAAGTTTTTTGACTATGCACAATTATTCAATTCACTTGTAAGCCAACTGTGAAGAGCTACAGGAGATACCATGTTTCTAAATGAACAGGTAATAACATGCCAAATGAAAGCCACTGTCAATAAATACAAAGCAAAGAACAGGAGAGGGAAATAACCACACAATGTAGACATAACAATGTGTTCCAAATTAGCTATCACCCCTTACACAGAGATCTTGCACTCATCCCAGAAAACACCATCTTCATGCTCAGCAGCAGATTAAAAAAAGTAAACGGACCACTAGGGACTAATAGAAAAGGAAAAATGAACAAAACAGACAGCATCATTACATAACTCTGTTACACTGCCTACTGTTTGCTTTACCTCATTAAAAAAATATAAGGACAGCAATAATTTACATTGTCTTATAACCCAGTAACCAGGGACACCGTATTTAATTATCAAGAAGCATAATCAAAGCATCTGAAAATAAGATCTATTTATGTATATTCTATAATGTAGTTATGGAACAAACTCCACAATTTATAGAAGTCTCCATCAAAACAATTAGATGCAACAATACACAACCACCTTTGGCTCAAGAATTCTTTAAATTCTCGAATGTGCCACCTTAAGGGAATTTATACATCAGTTTTCTAACATGTCTCAGCATCCACCACTGGCCACTCCTAGGGTAAAATAGTAGGCAGCTGCACTCCAGCAGACTAACATCTACCTTTAAATAACTGCAAATAAATGCTATTAGCCTGTTCCTAATTTCAGTAACATAGATAGGCAGTATAGCACATTTTACTTCACAGGCAAAACAGGAGAGTCTACTCAGGTTTTCTGTCATCCGTGCAAAATGACTGAGCTTTTCAGGAAATAAAGTTCTTGCTCCAGAAAAAGAAAAGAGAAACAAAGAGGGGATGGGTATGAAATCAGTAATTTGCGCATAAAGGAAGAGGTGGAAATGTAAGAGTGTGAAAGCCAAGATTTGGCCCAGTATCACAAAAGGGGTGAAGAAAAGATAAGTCAGGGCTGTCTCACAGTTACCCTAATCTGATGCAGGCAAAAAAATTAAGCTGGTGGGATAAGAGTGGCAAGAACAGAAGATAGAGCCTGTGAGATGAGGAAAGGAAGACAAGGAAGGAGAGTGGATACAAGTGATGCAGTGAGAGTCACGGCTAAGTGGCAGGGGAGCCATTACAGCTAGTACTGTACACACATAAGAGAAATCTATTTCTAGCTTACTAAGTATATACAAATTTTACAGAAACATGAGGCTCCCAATGGATGAGAAAGTGTTACATTGCCATCTAGAGCAGAAAAAAGGAAAATATAGGAAAATGTTAGGTCAAGACAGCTGCTTTGGAATAAAAAAAAAATAAATTAAATAACAAAATAGTTAAAACAGAGAAGCATTCAGAACCTATTCAACCAGGAAATCCTCAGAAGCAGTAAGGATGCTTTTTTCCAAACACTCACGTGAAGGGAAACCCTCAGTCAGTACAAGATAGGACCAGAGCTTTGGGACCATGTGGCCTGCAGATGAGCCTCAAACTAATACGTTAGAGAGAAACATAGCTACAGGAAGAAAATACTTGATTTGAGAAGACAAATCTCACCAGTGGCCTTGTCCGGTATCCTTTTTCTAAAATGGCCGGATACTTCAAAGAAAGACCCAAGAAACTTTGCAAAGAAAAACTGTCCATTAAGGTTTTTGTTGTTTGGTGGTGTTTTGTTGTTTTTCTTTTAAACTAACCCAAATAAATCAATGATTGGTTCTTGCACAGTAGAATAAAAGTTTATTCAATTTCAAAATCAATTTTCATGTCCCTGAGGTAACCACATGCATTCTCCCTGTGATACAAGTCAGTAAGTGCTCTTTGTCAATAAAACCAAAGATGAGTATACTTCCTCTCTGAAGCAGTTATAAGACAAGATCTTAGAGAAATGGATAAGGCAAACATTTCAAGGTATTCCTCACAAACTCAACAGTTTTACAAATTAAATTAACTTCCTGACTTGTAAATTTAAAGAGATGTATAAAATCCAAGCTAGAACAGCACGTGAATACTGAAACAGCCAAATTTTCCCCTGAATTGCCCCGCTACTGGCCGATGCTGTATCTCCGTGGTAGAAACGCAACTGTTGGAATGAAGAGCAGTAAGCTGATAAGCAATGGGATGGCAGGAGGGTGAGGAAGGCACCCTGGCTACTGCAGGGAAGCAGTGCTGCCCCTCTAGAGCCCTTTCCTTGCACCCTCCACACCACACACAGCAGAGGAGTGCCACCATCTCTACACTGCACCACCTCCACCTCTGCCACCGCTGCCAGCATCGAAATCACCATCCCCACTGCCAGCACCGCAAATATTCACACCACCCAACCTTGTGGACAGTGTCTGCCTCCATCTCCCACAGCAGGAGCCAGGGGTCCCCATGTCCCAGGCTCACCCACAGCACCTTTATAAATGAAAGTGTGGGGGGTCGTACACTAGCTTCCACCATGACACGAAGCACAGAAGTACCTTCAGGTTTTTAAAGCATAAATATCTGTGACGGTCCATACAACAGTCAATTTACAGTTTGACAGGGCACCCGGTAGCTTCCAACAGTTATGTTGTCTTCCCAGCACAACCTCCACAAATCTGGTAAGTCACAACAGCCAGAACTGTTTGCTTAGGACTGAGCAAGAGCAAAATTGAATTACCTCTTGTTATTAGAGAAATTTGTCCCAGAGGAAGGTGTTCAAACCGCTGAAGCAAGAAAGTGAGAGAGCATTTTATGGCTCACTGAGTTATGAATGGTCTATGAATACACAGACAAAGTAGTCTCCAAAGCTACCAGACTCCAGCTATGGGCTCCATGTTTGATTAAAAGATTATAAATGGTCAGACACATACTCCTGTTCTGTTCTCCAACAGTTTATGACTCCTTTCCATTTTACAGTACTCAGTGGCAAAGCTTGCCTAGTCCAGGCATGCACTGAGACTCCAATTGTTTACCTTAGTTGATTCAAGCTGACATGTTTGAAAATTATTATATCCATTTGTTCTGCTAGATGCTTTGTCTCCCTTGCTTATACATCTTAATTTCTTTCTTCTCCTATTATTGGTCTTATGACTAAAGGTTTTAATTTATTCACCATACAATGCTTTTACACGCATTTTCTGTCATTCATTACACATTGTCTCCATTGTCTCCCAGTATCTCTAGGGTGTAGTAAGAAAAATTGAGAATATAAAAAGTTACACTATATATTACCTCATATGTCTGCCTTAGACTTTAGCTATTGAACTTCTATGCACTTTAATAGAGCAGACTTTTCCCTACTGAAATTATTCAGTCATGAAAGTTTAATAGTAGGTGTGAGCCCACATAGTATCAAAGTGCAAAATCAGGAATGTTAGCAGACACAGGAAAAGGTAATCAAGACATATCTTAGTACCTCAATAAATCTGAGGAGAAAGTGGTCAGAATAAGCAAGATAATCCTTGCTTTCTTTTTACATCCTTCTTCTGCCTTCATTTTCTATCCTGTGTCTTCCTGCTCCAAGTCTGATTTTTGTACACAGTTTCATATTTGGGGTTTTTTTAGCACTATCCTCACACAAGTGTACTTCAATTCTGAGAGAGATATTATGTCCAAATCAATACATCACTTAATAATTAAAAGTTCACACTGACACATGCTTATTTCTAGGTGTACAGGAAGAAGAACATCCATTACATGTATGAGAAAAGACAGCAAAAACCTTTCTGCCTAAAAAGTCTCAGATTTCTTGTCAGGATCTCGGTGAATTTTGACTCCTTTTTAATCCATTTTGATTACTCTTAAGCAACATCCCCTATAGTTGCTTAGGCCACTTAGTATTCAGATGCTGTCTTGACAACTATCTCTGCTGGATTTTGCTGCCATGATTAGAAGATTCAAAGCATGGTCTTCCCCACCAAAGCCAATGCCTCCGCATAGTTGCCTTTGAAAAGAGAGCCCAGAGGGAGATTCTGCTATCTCAATTTTATATCTGCAGAAGATTTCCCTGCTGCAGTAGGGGAAATGCCAGCAGGGATCCTCTGCAGACATCTTCTAATGGAATCACTTAAAGGAGACTTAGCTTGTTGAGATTCAATATTTAGTGGTCTGAAATAAAAGAACACACAAAAATCTTACTAAACCTAAAGCAGTTGCTTTATGTAGTAAGGAAGCAACAGGGAAAAGCTAATGGAGCCAAACTCTGAAAACAGATTCTCTGATTGCAATTTTTCTGTAACAAGTGCCGATAAAATTACTTCTTCAGATCAATTTTGCATCAACAGACAGTGCCTGGTCTGTGAGGAACACCTGCAGCTCTCCTTCCTCAGCCATCTCTTGCAACTTGACAATAATATCAGAAAGCAAATGTTTTGAGGATGATCTGGAAAGCAATGGAAGGCAAATTAAACCAACTATGATTAAACCAAACTATGATTAAAATATAAGCTTCCTTGTACCCTTAAGGACAAATTAGGAACAAGGGAATCAAACAAGAATCTACACAGACATGCTACAGTCAGAAAACAATACGAGTAAAATATTTTAAAAAAAAAATCAAGTGAGAGTTCTGCTGATGTTGGGAAAATGCACACAACAGACATAGTACCTTGCTGACTTTTTTCCAAGTATCACTGTTACGAACTGCTAAGATTTTTTTGGAAACAGCCAAAAGTCTGACATCTGAGAACAGTTCCTCTTGATCTCCTTCCCAAGTTCTGGTACTAAAGAACTACATTAGAAAAAGAGCTTACCTCCTCCAAAATGTAAATGTGCTCTTCTGCCTAAGAGACCACCTAGTTATTGTGATGATTACTTCTGGCTAATGTGCAAGTTATAAGCTTCTGGAGCTAATTAGAAAGCATCTCGTAAACACAGCTGTCATAATGAGGCACACCCACTACCTCTTTCTTATTACCTCAGCCAGTGCTCGGCTTCAGAAATCATCCTTTCAGAAAAGCATAACAAAAACCCTGCAGTCTATATTCATATCACTAAATCTATACAACTGTATTCTAAAACTTTAGTAGTCCTCATTGCAATCATTTTATCAGCCTGAGCATTTTTTACGGAGAAATCTGAATTAGTATCTCCTTTCCACAAGAATTGTTCTGCACCTTCTGTAACGACGTTCTGTAGAATTCGTTCAGGTCTTTTCTATTTTTCAAAAAATGGAAGGGAATATGGCTCATTGGAAACTAAAATTGCCAGGTTAAGCACCACCTTGTATTTTTATGGTTTGCATTCATGTAGTGGGAATGAGGTTTATGTCCCTAACCTTGAAATATTCTGAACCAATTATTTACTTAATATTTATGTTAAATTATCTATGATTGCAGCACTGACTATGAAAGCAACCAGAAAAAATTCTGCAGGTGGCCTGTAAAGCTAATTTTGAAGTTAGCTGTACTAAGCTCATGCAGTGGTCTTACGGAATATTAATATAGTGTTATAAACTACAGTACCCTCAGGGTGTTCACCTGCCATGGAATTTAATTTACTTCATATCTCATCTAATAGACTGAATCTCATCTATTAGGTAAATATAATGTGAATACGTTTCCTTGTTTCTCTAAGGAGTTTATTGGTAAAACCTGGAGAGGCATTCCCATAGAATCTTCTACAGCTATAATTAGCTTGAAATTGAGCTAATATGCCCTTCTCTGTATTAAGCAATACAGAATATACAGTCTAGGTACAACACAGCACCGTGCTCAGAGTCGATGCAGCAGCTGCATTGCTCATGCAACACATTCATGTTTATTCTTTGTACTGCAAGGGGGAAAAACTACAGCAGCCTCTGGGGATTTCAGCCAGAGGCCATGTCTCCAGTGTGCAGAGCGCGGTGCCAGTCGAGAGGAGCCGTTCCCGGGGACAGATCTGCCCTTGGTAGCTTAAACGGTACGTTATTCTGTCTAAGCAGATAGACCTCAATTTTGTAGGATTATGTGAACGGTTAAGTTGACTGAAAACAAGCCTGGTATTGTCTGCAGGCAGCACGTCGGCACAACTTCAGCAGTGGGAGTGGAAAAGGGTTTGAATCTGCTCTGTCCCTCTGCGCCTCTTGCCGTGCCTAGTGCCCGACTGCAGCAGCACAGTGCAGGCGGCTTTTGTTCCCAGGGCACCCAACGCATCCTGAAAAAGCGGCTTACTGGGCAGGCTGGTAGGCAGCACACACTAAAGGCATTTTCTTGGGAAAGGGGCAGGGAGTGCGTGGCGTGGCGTGGCGTGGCGTGGCGTAGCGAGGCGAGGGGAGGCGAGGGGAGGCGAGGCGAGGCGGAGAGGCGAGGCGAGGCGAGGCGAGGCGAGGCGAGGCGAGGCGAGGCGAACCCTTTCTGATTAGCACTACTCATGCTAAAATATGTCCTGGTAAGAGGAAGGCCACTAGAAAATTTTGCTTCCTGCTTTGTTTTTACATGAACTCCTCTGCACATGACCTACTACTGCATATTATTGTACATATTTGGTTTATTCTTTGAACCAGCCTGTGTTCACAACAGTTACGGTTGCTTAACACCAAGGCCACTCTACACTTAGTTCCTTCAGGCTACTCTGTCCATCAGGATGGACAGACTCATACACATATTTTCAAAAATCACATGAGAATATAACCTTACAGATATCCCAGAACAAATCCATTTGTCCTTGGCCTGCACTTCTGCGCATGAAGTGTTGTCAGCATAACTCCCAGGGATAGGTCCTCCAGAAAAGCTGGTAAGGGCAGGAAATTTAGACACCTGACACGGTAAGTGTTCTCATTCTGTGTGTGCCATTTATGATTCAACTTAGTTGTTATGTCAGACAGAGGAAAAAGACATGCAGTATGCATAAAAGCAGAAAAATGCATGGCAAAAACAGCTTTAGAGAGGGAGAATGAGAAAAAGATAGAACCCATGGGCAACTTAAAAAATAAAAAGTAGATGTTATAGTTCACTGAATCAAATATGACATTATAGTGCAGAGGAAATTGAATTCATCTGTACTCGATAAGGGTGGCTTCATTATTCACTTGTGTCTTTGCTTAGTTGTGACACTCATGACTGATGAGACCATCCCCATCTCATGAAGATAAATTCAATATCCGTAGTATCATTCTAATATATTCTCTATATATAGACAATGCATTTAATGGATGGTGGTGGGATAGTATTTTTATCTTCACTGGCTCATGAAAAGAAGGAACACAATTTCCCAGAGCTGACACTTTGAGTGAGTTTATATGGACCTCTTTTCGCAACTTCTGGGTTGAGGGCGAAAGTGTCAGTATGGAGACATGGGAGAGGGTAGCACAAAGATTGGCTTCACTGACTTACATCCAACACCTGAACCTAGAATTGGATCAAATCGGCGAACAGATTTGACTATACTAATCCTAATTAGATACTGTCTGCGTATGAGCACATCACCACCGTAATATAGTCAATATGAGGAAGCACCAATGAAATGTGCTGACCTTAATCTAGCATTGCCCAGAGCTGGAACTTTCCTCCTCTTCCTCCATTCTCCTTTAGTTTTCTAAACCAGTGAAACATTTCTCCTTGATGAGGTCTCTGACTCCTGTCTCCTTCCTCCTTCAGTAGCATCATATATTCATGCACACCTCTACAAGACCAGTTCAAAAATGTGGAAATCTTGGTAACTGTTCAGCAGAAGTGATCCCAGAAGAGATGTGATAAATAAGTAAAGCATATAGGAGGAGGTCAAAGGTAGCTATGATAAATTTGATTTATTATGCATCTGCAATTTATCACAGCTCCATACAGAGTGTTCACGTCTCTTCATGAGAAAGTTTTTTCCTTATGATTCAGGGGGTAGGGAGAGCACAAGCCAGCACAGGTTTCTAAAGTGCCATTTCTATGTGTGTTGCTGCTGAAGCAAACACATACCCACACGTATACATCAGGTCAAAGTACTGGTACAGCAGATCACACTAAAGCATAGGAATTTCCATTGAAAAACTGTCTGGATCAGTACAGATGTCCATTAATTCAATATTCATACTCTTACAACCAGACAGGTGAGAGAATTTGCTGACAGGTAAAAGAAATATTGGAGAAGAAAATTCTGAAATGAGCTACACATACAGAATTTTCTTTTAAATCCCATTATTTGGCAGATGACATACATCCACTGCATAATGATTTATATAACTTCTTGTGTGTAACTTTTGCAGCATAACTCAGCAACACCAGTATTGCTCAGTTTGTCAGTGTCTTCATCACAGCCACTTTGAGAGTTTCATAATCAAACCATTAAAATCTGCTTCAGGCTGAAACTTGGCACACAAACGCATGAGGAAGCCAAAGTGAGAAGTAGTTACTTTAATTTCTAGAAAATTATTACTTACTGCCTCCGTTCTGGAGTATGGAATATGACAACATGCTTTGATTATCTTATGTATAAATTATTAATGGAATTTTCCTTGTTTTGTCTAAAACTGTAATTATACAAAGCAGATATTTTCTGTCATCATCTGCATAACAGAGCATTAATTTGTTAAGCATACAGCAACATTCTTCCATCAGACGATCAGTAGCAAATAGGTGCTACGCAAATAAATACCAATTGTATAACCAACTGAAATGCAAATTTTAACCTAGTGTTCACAAGATAACAAGTAAACCAAATGGGGAAAAAGTAACAAAACAAAATTCACAAAATATTTCCTTTGTTGGTTTTTTTTTTCATTTCACAGTTTTGACAAAACTGCAGTAAGAGTCTAGTCATTTGTTTTTATGTACAATGATTGTCCCAACTGCCTTTCACTGCTGTATGTCCTGATTCACTGAAATACATCTGTACTTTACTCTCAGATTCCAGGACGAATGTAGAAAAGACATTTTTACAACTAGACCCAGAAACATGTATAAGGAATTGCATATATACATGTATATGTGTGTATTTGAGTTATGTTTAGATTCACTGTAAGCCTGAATTTAAAGAGCTAAGTCCTTCCTTAAGTCAGAGGAGCCAGAACTATTTACACTGGTTAAAAAACTGCCCCAGTAACTCACTGTAACATACGTACTTGGTTTTAATAAAGCCTTACACACATATTTTTTCCTCTTATTTTCAATATAGAATTTAATTGATGTAAGGTCTGAAATATTATCAGGAAAACTCATTTCAAATGGAGGTATCACTTTTCAAGTGATCAAATTGTCCATCTAGTTCACTCCCCATAAAGCCTCTATTCAGACGTGTTTAATATTGATGTTACACTTTTTATTAAAGATTTTCAAGATACCATGGGCTTTTGAAACCTTATTGTCATGGTTTAACCCAACTGTCAACTAAGCCCCACACAGCTGCTTGCTCACTCCCCCCACAGTAGAATGGGGGAGAGAATCAGAAAGGTAAAAGTGAGAAAACCCATGGGTTGAGATACAGACAGTTTAACAGGTAAAGCAAAAGCTGAGCATGAAAGCAAATCAAAACAAGGAATTCATTCCCCACTCCCCACGGCAGGCAGGTGTTCAGCCATCCCCAGGACAGCAGGGGTCCGTCACATGTAACGGTGACTTGGGAAGACAAACACCTTCACTCCTAACGTCCCACCTTTTTCCTTCTTTTCCCCTCAGCTTTATATGCTGAGCATGATGCCATATGGTATGGGATATCCCTCTGGTCAGCTAGGGTCAGCTGTCCTGGCTGTGTCCCCTCTGCACTCCTCGTGCACCCCCAGCCTCCTCACTGGTGGGGTGGGGTGAGGAGCAGAAAAGCCCTTGGCTCTGTGTAAGCCCTTCTCAGCAGGAATGAAAACACTCCTGAATTATCAACACTGTTTTCAGCACAAATCCAAAGCGTAGCGCCATACTACCTACTATATGAAGAAAATTAACTCTATCCCAGCCAAAATCAGCATACTTATACACAAAAATGTTTGACAGTATATTATAAAAAGTAGAAAGAAGCAAAATGGAGGGTTTTTTCTTTCTCCACATATAGGGCATTGAAGACTTATCGTACTGTACAGGATAGACTTTCTGCTGCAGTTGAGGTCAGACAAATGCTTAAACCAAAACCTGAATAAATTCTGATCACAAAAGAGAAAGCTATGGTTAATGCACAGTAAAACAGAGAAAAAAGTTTTTTCTCATTAGTGGCATTTTGATCATATTCTTCTCTATTTTCTCATCAAAATTGTGTCCACTCAATAGCAGAGGAAACATTACCCGTGCCTTCCCACAGTGTGCAATTCAAGCTCAACAGCACTCCATACACGTTCATTCCCCAAGTGCTCCACTGGTAACACAATTGCAGTAATTACGGCATGAGCATGTTCTATGAAACGGATATTAGTTCATTAATTAGAAGATGAACGTAATTGATTGTTTCAACAGCAAGGCTAAACACAAGGGTAATCCCACAGAGAGATCTGTAGGGGGAGATCTGTCCAAGATGTGCCCTTGACTTAGGTTCTTCTCCCCTCGGAGTGGCTTTAAAGAAGCACAGCCTAACAAGGTAATAATTACAGACTACTATTAGAGGTAGTTAAGTCATTCATGACCTGTTCCCCTTCGCAAATTGTTCCAGAACTAATGTGTATTTCAGGGGATGTATTTGTCGTTTACAACCATCAGCCAGACACTTAGACAGACAATTGGCATGTGGAGGCCCTTGGCCATCTCTTCTGATGATGTTCTGTCCAGATAATATTCAGATTCAATCTCACCTTTGTTGTTGATATGTCACAGTAACTTGATAAGTGTGTGCTATCATTTCTCCCCTGGTGTGGCACAGAAATCTTTTGAGCAAAGGAAGACTAAGCAGTAAAAGTGAGATATCCTTGTTTGTGCCACCTTCCTTATCTTTGTCACTGAGCACACGGCTTACCAAAGAAGACCTGTTGCGGACAAAAATTCCCTTACACAGCTAGTTAACACAGACACACAAATGAAGCGCCTACATTTTGGCATTCAGACCCTAAGTGCCTGTTCTCAAATGCCATTCTGCGTTTGCTGATGAATCCCTAATTGTGATAACCAAAGGCCTAATTACAGCAATGACTTAAATCGGTCCGTTTATGTTTTATAAAATGCAGCACTTTTTGTGGAACCACCAAGCCAGCATTGCCAAACCAGAGCAACCACGTCCTTCTTTGCCTCTCACCTTGTCACGGGCTGATTTAAGGGTTATTGCATCTGGCTTGAGTCAAACATTGTACTCAGTCCAGCTCATGGTTGACCACATATGGGTGTACTAGAGGAGGGGGAAAACCAAGAAGCTTTTCCTTACCTCATTGCATTCCTAGTAATCATTTATCCTTGGCAGCCACCAGCTCTTGGCAGCCCTTCACGTTCCCTGAGCACAGAAACAGGTCCAGTCTTGTGCTGGCAGCAGAGGCACCAATACCACAGCGGAGGGCAAGGGCAACGACAGAGTGTCTTGCCACCTCTCACCTGGTAAAAAGCAGCCAGTTCTCACATGGGAAACAGTATGTACCACCTCTTTTCAGATAATGGTGCTCCCTTTCATGATTACTGAATAGTGAATCAGCCAGAGTTCATCCAGAAACTCACTGAGGGAACTGGGGTCTGAAGTTACCAGGTAAACCTCGGACTGATGAAAATCAGTATGAGGGCACTGATCTCCATAAAGATACGCTGATGGACGCGTACTGAGGATACTCTATGTAACCTTGCCTGAAATGATTAAATCAATCCAGATTCTTTGATATGAACACTGTACACAATAACAATATTAGTCTCAATAAAATGATACTGAGAGTAGAAGTTCTTTTCAGTTTCTTTATTTGATTAAAGCGATTCTGGCTCAATGTCTCCTGCATATTATCCCATGATGTAATTGAATAAGGAGATTGAAACAGAAAGCTGCTTCTAAGTAAGGGAATACTTCACTGGAGCTTTTGTTCCTATTTAGTACAGTTTAACAATTCCTTCCATTCACTGATCGCGGATGCCTGAGAAACCTGAACGTACCCTCCCCGCCTAGACGTGGCTATACGCCATGGCCCATCATGTTTGGAAGCACTCACGTTTGTAACGGATAAGAATCCAAAATGGTAAAAGTAATCACTTAGGTCAAGTTCTTCTCTTCCGCAGATACACACATTTGCTCCAGGTTATTTAAAAGTGTCAGTGGAAAAAAATCTTTAGTCTTTTTTTGTTGTGTCAAGAAGTTAAAGAGCACATTTGACAGCTTGTGCACTGTTCGTCACTAAAGTCTAAACGCCCCTGTGGGGTTGCTTCGTTTCCTATATCGTCTCCTGCTTTATTCAGGACAACTTACGATAGCAGTAGAAAAAGAGCAGAACTTTCCCAGTTTTAAACATCACCCCGCTGAATTAGGTTAATATTAAATGTTTATTAAATAAACTGACAGCATAGATGAGGATTAAGAATTGAAAATTAAACAGTATGAATTAAATCTCTACTGCAAGTGAAGCCAGTAAGAAGGTCAGTAGAGTCAGGTCAAATATACCTAAGGGAAGCAGTGATTTGATCTACTGATCGAATGGATGCAGATGTTTAAGGATATGGTCCTCATTAAGCTGCTCCTTTAGTCCACAGTGAAATCTACCTTAAAAAGCAGATGAGGCTGAAGAGATAATTTTTGTCCTTTTAAGAAAGCTGTAAGTTAAATATATATCACAAAGATGAAAAACAGCTTGCAATTACTATTTCTTTCTGTAACTAGTGTTTCTAAATTTCTAGTTTCTAATGGGTCTTGCAGATCCACTCAGCAAAGCTGGCTACAACATTTGTCATATGCTATGGGTGATAGATATAATCTGATAATTTCCAGTGCAATAATGAGAGGTTTAATTTTCTATTTCTTCCTTCTGTGAGATGTTGTCTGGCTTTGAATTCTCACTTATGTCTGCATGAGTACACAAAACTAATCTGCATCATTGTGAAGTCAATACCTGCTCTGACTTCTTTTTCATTGTTAAAAAGCAAAGCCTGACCTGTAATTCAAAGAAATGAGAGAAAGTTTATCCCATCAGGAGTCTCTCTCTTCTTTACTTTAAATCTCCTCTGATATGAGAACTCATCGAAGGAGCTGTTAAGCACCATATCAGTTTGTAAAAGGTTGCCTTCTTTTCTTCTTCAGGACTTCCTATGAAAGGTTAACAATAATTTTAAACTCTGTAAGCCAGCACATTTGCAAACTCACTCCAATAACATGCATTTTTTAAGAGAAACAGAGAATCTCTATCAAATGCGAGACTAATTCACGAGGGACACAGAGAGAAGTCAGAGCAGTTCCTTCCCACTGCCAGGGACTGCTGGGACATGAGAGCTGGCTGATTTCCACCACCAAGGGAGAAGAGGGGGAGGCAAGGCAAAGGGCCAGGAAAACAGTCTTTGTTCTTCTCACACAGAAAAGATAGTCTGGAGGGTTGCTATTCTCTTGTCTCATGATGGAGCCTTCCCATCTTCCAGCTACCCAGAAACAGAACTTTCTTTTTTATCCCTTGCTTCTTTCTTAGTGAGAGTGTGGAGGTAGGGTTGAGAAGAGCTGAGAACAGACAGCAACAGCTTATTGTTCAAGTATTTCCTGTCCAGAACAAGAAGAAAACCTCCAAAGTTAAATACAAAACACATTTACCCATCTCCCTTTTCATTGTGGTAAGAAATGGTTGCTAGTGTTTTATAACACAAAGTAAAATACAACAGTTTGTCTTTAATGCTTCAATCTTTTTGACTCCATCAGCCAAGTAGGGCTGTTTATATTTGCACATGCTTGTTTGTGAACACAGCTGCAAAACCATGCATAAGGATCATGGAAAGAATAGACCAAAACAGGTTTTTTGCATCGAAAATGGCTGTATATGTGAGAAGGAGGGTTCTCAAAAACATCATTTTCCAAAGGTAAAGACTTATTTCTGCATATAATTTTTATTTCTTTTGGGGAAAAAAAGACCTCAAACATGAAAGCAAAGAGAAATAAAAACTAGTTCAGCTAAAGGCTGAAGATTTTTGCACGTTTTGAATATATGTCATTCAACTGAAGCAAAACAATCCAGCAGTCCTATAAGCAAACTCTTCAGTTCAATATTCAATCTTATCCTTGTAACCTATCACAGCCCTTCATAAGACCTGGATTTTACAATCCACACACCCTCATTTTCCCAAAGCAACCCACTTCCTCCGAACTGCTTTCCAACAACGGTTTCCATTTTGTACCGCGACAAGTCCCTGAAGTAAACTGTGCGGCAGTACAGGCAGGGAAGGCTGACCCATTGAGGACAACAAGGTATGAGTTATTCGTGCTTCAAATTATAAGAAAATCACAGTGGTGCCCTAGTAAATTACAGTGTAAAAAAAAAATAATTTTAAACTACATTTTTTAACATCAAATTTTCACAGAATTAAACATCTTGGTTTGTTTAGATAAACTGAGGTATTGTAAATCACATCAGAGCAATTTGAAATAAATACTTTGCTTTCTGTTTTCAGTCATGAATTCTTTTTTTATTAAAGGAAAAAAAATAGAATTTTCCAAGAAAAGTAGAGACACATTTTGATAAGCCCTACTATTTATATCACGGGTCTGAATCTGTACCCATTTACAAATTGGGATTAATCCCAGTTTCAATGGTGAAATCAAATTCTGGGCCATTCAAGCAACACTTTATACTCACACCACAAAAATGTAATCCTCGAGTTCAGTAATGTGGCCTAAAGTTCCACTCCTGGAAGACATATGCCGGCACTTCACTTAAGGTCCCTGGGATGCTCTAGTCCTTCTCCAGCTCAGCACAAGGCAATGCAGAAAAGACGTTTCACTTCGTATTCTTTACTATGCTCTTGCTCATATAAAAGCTCCCAGATTTTTAGTTTACCTAGGGAAGGACTTTCAAAGTCTAGAAAATTTTGACCTGTGGTGGAGGAAAAACAAACACTCCTTTAGGTATGCACATATGCCAACTGCTAAAAAAGACTGCTTCTTCTACTTCACAATTTCCCAGATCTACTTAAGCTTTGTCTGAGTAAATTTCAGTGCCCATTACTCCAAGGCAGAAGAGTAAATATATTTATGCCATTTTATAGATTTCTTCTGATTTGTTAAAGCCACAAAGAAAATTTTTGAATTCTTCTTTTCCTTTTCATGGTAGGTCAAACGGTTTTTCAAATCCCATACCTTTTCCTGAGGTAGTTTTGGTATGCTTGGGTAAGACCAAACACAAGTAAAGTAAAACAGTTTTCTGAGCAGTAATAGATATTTATTTAGTCTGGAACAGCCCCATGCATTATTAAAACCATACTACTATCATAATTAGTTTGTTGTTGGTTTTTTTTGAAAAAGACACAAACCCATGATGGTAATTATATTTATCTTTACGTAATATCTTGTTATCAGTATTGCCAGGCTGCCCTGCCAGGAAGTTGCTTGGTCCCTGAGAATTTACCAACAGGCGCTAGTGAGGGATGCACGTACCAACAAAGTTACTCATCCATGCTCCAGCCCCCCCCCACCCTCCTTGGAGTTTTTCATTATTTCTGTAACACTTCATTTGCTATTAGGATTATGTGATTTATTTGTTCAGATTGGGAAGTGTCGTCTTGATGGGTTGCTGTGTTCAGTAAACAGCTCCCAACAACAAACAAGGATTTAAATAATCACTGTGTAATCAGTAGGCACCAGAACGCCAGATCTCATCTCTTCAAATCCAGGTAGCTGTCTGTCACATCACAACGTTTATCACACTAAAAGTTAGACACTTAGCTGCACCAGAATCATCCCATCCATTTTTAAAGGAGTTTCAGTGACTTTACCAGAAATGGGTAATGGACCTTCTGTTTTTGCACAGGTTTCTGCTGCAAACACATCAGGTTTTTCTTGAACTTAGGGTGAAAGTCTTAAACAGCACCAGGAGTAACCAGGCCAGAGTACAGAGCAGCATTGACTCTCGTTTTCTGCCTTGGAGGGAATATTAGACTATTCAGGTAATAACCCAACAACATTTGGCCCCAATTAAACACCTTTCTGACAGCTGCAGCTAGTATCATTTGGGTTTGGCAGGTACATGCTTACTTGATACAAATATATCTGTGTGTAAAATAGCTGGTCTCAATTAAATTTTAACAGGAGGCAATAACTGCTTCAAAACTAGGCAAAATAATCATAATAGGCAGATAATTCAGAAATCTAAAATAATCTTTTATACTATTAAATCAGCTTCCAATTTTATTTTTATAGGCTCACTTATTTTTCACCACCTAATATATTATCTTAAACACTTACATTTTTGAACCCCTGAAGCACAACCAAGTATTTGCATTTGAGTTAGGCAAATACTGATTAACTTCACTAAGAAGATGAGAATATTAACATGGGGCTAGAGGTTGTGTTTTAACTTGGTTGACACTCTGTCTTCTGGCTGGAGGTGCCCAGAACCTCTCGAGGAGCTCAAATGATAATGAAAGCAACCTCTGAGCTACAAGGTGTTGTAGACACATGTCAGCAAGCATACCCAAACAGTAGTGAGGATGCAGGCTTCTTACATGCTACTTGCCAAGTTCTTTAATATGAAAAGATTCTTGGTATTAAATCAATAAAGGGGAGGTGAAGAGTAGGTAGAAGGAAAACATGTTAGATGAGATAAAGAAAAGCTTGACTATCGATAAAGAAATGGGCACTTAAAGTGATCACTCTAGAGTATAGAAAGTGATTTTTAAATTACTTATCTGATTAGTGGGAGCTAATCTGTCAAGTAGAAACAAATTCACATAAATATTCTGTAAATTAAATATACTCTTGTCACTGAATCTGCTTTCGATTGTTGATGGTTGTTTTTTTCTTTTTTCCCTCAGAAGGAGACAGCTTATTGCATTGATTTCAGTCTCCAGAATGCATTCTGTAATTACATAGTTTTAAGTGTCTGGCATTTTTATTTGCATGAATTTCAAAGCCAGGTAGTGACACGAGTTAGAAAGAAAATCCGATCTCAAATCTGAAAAAGAATCAGCTACAATCCTATTCAGCAGTGCACTAAAATACAAGTTGAAGCATGTGCTTAAGTCCATCCATACTCAGCAAAGCGTGTAACCTATGTTTAATCTCACCTCTAACAAGACTTAAACAAGTACAAAGCAGCATGAGGACCTGCACCCCTTTTCTTGTAGCTGTTGAAGGTGCACATTGTGCCTTACAGATACATGCAAAAAGAGAGAGTCAGGGATCTCAGCTTATTAACATTTCAAGAATTTATTGCTCAGCTGCTGTTTGTTTTCTCTGACAACCAAATGTTATGCAGGGCACTTTTGCCAGCTGCAATCTGATTAGGTATCACCTTTTCCATAACACTGCCAGGCCAGTCAAACTGTGGCATACAGAGAGTTTAACCTTTTGTAGATCTCATAATAAACAACTCCAAGTTTCGGGAGAAAATCCGCGATAGAGAGAGCCTGACTACAGCTTGTAAATCAAAGTGCTCAGATAAGATGTGAGAGCCAGACCTCTCAGAGTTGATCATGCTGACAGTTGAGCTTTAAATTCTTGCTTTATAAATCACTTCCTTACCAACCAGCTGCAAAATCAGGATTTGTAAGCCAAAGGGAAAAAAAAAAATGATGAGGTTTTATTTTGGATTTATTTGTATGATTTGTAAATCTGTTGTAGGACTTACAGATCTGATTTAAGATTTGTTAATCCCGTTTAGGATATGGAAATTTTTTTTCTCTGACTTACCACATACTGAAATACTTTAGTAAAAAACAAACTAAAAATCACTGTTTAAAAGGATGGAGTATAAATCAAGAGTCTGCAGTTAAGATTTGCTGGCAGGTTCTATAAATTGCACAGTGCGTTTATAACTCAGCCTCTTACAAGGGCAGATTTATAAATCCAACTTGCAAATTGTCAGACAACTATTATGGGCTCAATTCTAATCTGAGAAACAACAGATGTGCTTCACTGTGCTTGAAAACCCTCTCCTGCTTCCTCTATCGCCCGCCTCCCCTGCAGCCATCTCACTTGCACCAAGGGGGAGCGAAGAACCGTTGCCAGGGGAGAAGGGAGGGAAGAGACCTCCTGTATTACCGTTACCCTGCAAAGAAATAGCCAAGAAGGAAGAAAAAGATTTTGGAAAGGAAAAACAGGAGGTGAGGTGTCGGCTACAGTCACCCCCCACCTCCCCCCCCATTACACAGCCTTCTGGAGCAGCCTGAGTCAAAGGCTCCCTCCTCAATTTTAGCTGGTGCCTGGGGGGATAAAGCGAGCAGGTAGTTCTAATTCCCAGGTTACCAGGCCTCAGGCACGGTAAAAAAATTAAATTTCACATTCAAGGCAGTGGAAAACTGGGCCTAGCAGGAATAAACTAGAGCAAGGTGAGGAATTTTTTTTTTACACTCCCAGTGATGCCCGTCTGCCTATCTCAGCTTACAGTGAGGAACTTCTGGGAGAAACCCTGGCCCTGTGATGGCAAATACCCCACTGATTTCACAAGGATAGGATTTCACCCTATAAAAAGGGCATTGGCCGATTCACAGGAATGCTCTGCCTGCCCCACGCCGCCCTGGCCGCAATAAGCATCTGTACGGCTGCATCTCTGCTATGCGCTGCGGCAGCCACATCATCCCTGGGGAGGAGAACGGGGACTGAGACGTGGGGGCTGTGGCAGCATCCTGGCAGCCGTGGCTGCTCTCCCCACAGCCCTTTGCATGAGGCATGCACAGAAAGCAGCATCCCTCGGTAATTATAAGAAAATTTACACACATACTGGGAGTTAGCATACCTCCTTTCAGGCAGTTTTACAGTAGCCATCAAGGTTTATCCAGAAGCTGAGGGTCACAAGAGTGAAATAATAGCACTACTTAATAGCACTATTTTTCTGCTAGAATTATTGGGTTTTATACAATGTGAAAACTGTGTATGATAAGAAATGGCTACTCCTAGACCCTACGCAGGAGATACTTAAATGCATTAGTGCCTTAGGGCTTCTTAGACTTTATAGCTTTTGAGGGAAAAGGAAAAAGTGATCTAAAATATTTTATTCTCTACCACATTTGAAATTTGGTTCTAAACTTTCGTCAGTGACTTCCTGCTCTCCTTTACTGCAATGCTCCTTTCCCTTGAATTGCTTGTTGCCTTGAATTTCTTACAAAGTGAAACAAGTACAAGGATGTTATCAAACATAAATTATATGATTACTTCTTTTATTCTTGCTGGCATTTTAAAGTCAAGGATCTGATCGTTGCAAAACTCAGCAAATATATATATATATATATGAAGCTAAATTTTCAGGGAGTTTATGTTAAACATGCAGGATAAACTGCATGTTCAACTGAATCTAAATACTATTACAAGGGTAACTGAAGCAAGCAGTGCAATTAGAAACAGGAACATTTGCTTCCATAGCTTTGCGCCTAACTGAACACTCAATTCTACATGCAAAATATAATCACAACTGGAGGATGGTGTTGAAGGAAAATGGTTCATATTCTATAACAAGCTAAGTCAGCTCTTTACAGACTGTTCATTTAAAATGCATGAAAATCAATTATTTTGAAAACAGATGCCTTTTTTCCATTTTCATTGCATGTTCGAAAAGATATAGCCTCACTGTCCCCTTGTGCATGTGTCTGATAGACACAGAGACATACAAAAATTTGGCCTTTTCCCTTGTGTTTAGCTAAATGAAAACAGGTAAGAAGAATACACTTGCAAGGAGAGACTCTGTGGGAGGCCCCTGAAAGTCAGTCCTCACATCAGTGATGAGGAATTGTAGCTACAGTTGGAGAAACACTATAAATAATTTCTTTAACAAAGAGGCACTACAGTTTAGTAGAAATTGAGTCTTTTCACATCATTATCTAGCAGGTGATGAATGAAACAGACCTCTCCTGCAGTAGCCCAGCTGATCTGTTGCAATGCTGCAACTCACTGCTATTTTCTTCATTCTTTCTCTGGTCTTCTTTGGGGAATACAACAACAGTCTACCTACTTCAATAAAACACAAAGCTGGATCCAACCCAAAGAGACTGCTTCTAGATTGCTCCTAAAAGGCACTTCACAATGTGCCCTGTAGTCCCAATCTCCTGATTGTCCATATCAGGTGACATGATAGAGCACTGACTGTGTCTACCTTCCTTCGAATGGAGAGACACAGAAGGGACAGGGATGGCCCCTGAAGCAGGATGAGTACATGGAGCACAACTGGAGATGGGAACTATGAAACTCTCTGGCACCCCAGGCAATTTAATGGCAGGGCCAAGAAGAACACCACAGGCAAACCACTGAAACTAGAGGTCTTCTTAGGGGATATAAAGGATCAGTTGCAATGATATCTTGGCACAATCAAGGTAAGTAAAAGGGAGTTTCTATAGCTTCAGTATAAAGAGTGTATTGCAAACTCATAAAATCTGTAGCATGAGGTGAGGAAGCCTCTTGCTGTGGTTGCAATTGTACAGGTTTATGGAGCAATGAATTTCAGCTCTCCAGAGGACCAAAGACCTAACAGTGAACATGTTTTATTTGAAGTTTAAGTTAAAAGATATAAGTCCAAAGTTAAACTGAACGTCTAAAAATTTAAGTGTCAAGAGCACCATCCGATCTACTCCAGCATCGGCAGAGGAAAAGGTCAAGGGAATAGAAATGACAGAGGAGGAAAGAAGAGGCAGGAGAGAGAAACCTCTTGGCTTGTCTGTAAAGAAAGGACACATACCTACCAGACTGCCAGCAGAGAAGCAGACCACAAGCCTATAGCCTTCCTTTTCCTGCTCTAACAATACCAGGTCTGACAAGGAAAACAATCTGCAATGAGTTGAATAATTTCTACACTTGTCCTACCTAAGCTTTTACATTTTATCAGTCCATTGATTTCTGATTTCTGAATAATGAAACTATCTTACTTGCTACAAATATTAGCAAAAACTCAAGTCATCTAGGAACAGTAACTACACAAAACAATATACTTTTGGTATGGACAACTTACATTCACCCATGTTTGAATTCAATGAAATTCAAAATAAAAAGGAGAATACTGAGGAAAAGACTGTAAAACTCTTTTTTTCTTTTTATATTCCTTCATCAGCAGTGGCAGCAGTAAACATTTTTTACCGAAGGTTTCAAAGGCTATGAAGAGAGGTAAGAGTCCTAATAAAGTTTTGATCAGAACCTGCAATTGCAGTTTGTCATTTACCTTGTTACATTTTTCCAAAGATCATTTCAACAGACATGATCAGAGACTACATGGGAGCAGTGGAAATTAGCTTCAATGTTTGTATCATTGATGAAGATCTAAGCCTGCTGGTGGGATGGCAATAAGCACATTTCATGTGTGCTGCTTGCCATCTTGGGAGTAAATTCTTCAGGTAAATCATCTGATCTACTTGTTTACTATCCTCTTCCCCCATAACTGCCTGGATAAATAAAAACAGGTCTACTGAAAGAACTTGAATTTCAGGTAGGGACTGTAAATAAGGATGTTACAAGTTTAAAACACCTGAAGCCTTCAACTTTTCACATATATAGAGTCTCACCTGGATTTTGTAGTAAAGATGCCTCACTTACTGTTTATCAGCAGTCTAAGGCTGAGCCAGGTTTATGACAGAAAGCTCATCATCAGCCTGCCGAGCTGATACTGACCTTTTGCAACATTTACTTTGCTGCAGAGGAACCCAACACAGGTAGGTCACTACTGTGCAGACCCCAAAGTACCAAGGGGACGGATCTCCATCCAGCCTGATATGGTACCAACCCCAGAAATCACACCTACAGGCAGTACACAGGAGCCAAATGTCCTCCTGTAATACCTCAGAAGCCCTCCTCAAGTGAGAGGTGTTTTTGAATTGATATGAGTATCCCCCTTACTTACATTCTTGTTTCTACCTCTTCCTGTAGTTCCACTTCAACCTTGTTTGGGCCATCAGTGTGAAGGCCAGGATTCTGTCTCTTCTATGAC
Source organism: Psophia crepitans (assembly GCA_013399095.1). Lineage (NCBI taxonomy): Eukaryota > Metazoa > Chordata > Aves > Gruiformes > Psophiidae > Psophia > Psophia crepitans. The sequence goes on along the minus strand of VWZZ01007702.1, from coordinate 31,539 downwards.
ACACTGACCATATAAAGTATCTCTTGCACTAAGTTCATCAGTAGGAGACTGAAGAGGAAGAATGGAATTGGAGATTAAAATACATCCAGTGGTGACCTAGACTTGTAGATGTTTTAAGACAAGAGTCTTAAATGGAATTAAGTGTCTGCTGCATTAGGTACCTGTACCTTGTGGATGAACAACATCACTCAGACAAGGTAAGCACAGGAAAGAAGTCATCTTATGGTAAGAAAGCACTGGGATTTTCTTTGTAAACCTAAACTTGGATGTCAGCCTCGCTCCTCAAGGGACAGATTTTCAGGGTTCATTGTATTGGATTTATTCGCTTATTTATTTTGTTTAGGATCTCCTGTTGGGCTTCTCTCCATAGAAATTTTACTAGTCAAAGAGGACCACAGACATTTCTTCTGCTTAAGACAATTTGAGTGCTCTGTACCACCAGTGCTCCATCAACTACACAAGGTCTATTACAGCACTGCAAACAGAATTCATGAATTGAGTTTATCCTCATCCAAACACAGGCAAACTCTACCTGAATCACAGACACTGGTGGCATGAGACAGTTGGCCCAAGAAAGTAGTCTGAATTCTGGCATGGCTATCAAGGACCTTCATATCTATTCTGTATCGTATTTTAAAATAAATGTCCCATCTTAAACAAAAACAAGACCATGTCATCTAATTCAACCACTACCCACCATACTATTGCTCTCCTATCACTGGCAGCTAAAAAGACCTTCAAAACCTGGTGGGGAAATCAGATGCATCTCCACGTTTAAATCATTCTGCATGGGACATCCCAAGGAGTTAAATCAATTTTCCCCTGCTCTTCCCAGGACAACAGAGAAGAATGTTGAAACTCTGACACTTGACTAAATTTCAATGGCTTCATGGGTTACTGTGTTAACTGAACCAATCTAGTCCATAATATGAGTGCTTTTGGTGCATTCTGGTTAAAATTGCTTGTTAAAGTTTAGCCTTAAACTTTTAACATTTTACTTTGTACCGAGGGTGTCCAAAAGCGCAAAGGTAGTTGTGGCAGAATAACTTCCCAGGTAATCATGATTTGATTGTGACTACTTGAGCCCAAATAAGTGATGTGGCCTTTTCTTTAAAGTTTGAAAATATTTCAAAAGTTTCACTTTATTAAAAATTGGGGGGAAAGGCTTTAACCATTACAAAGAGTGAAATGATAAATGGATCGATCTTTACTAGCAAACAGTAGTAATTAGGTCATACCTCATTTCTTTATTAGAGGAAGGTTTTGGTGTTTAATCATCATTACATAGTAATTTAGCCTTCTCTAATCTCTTTCTTTATAGATATTGCAGATTTGGGCCCTGCATCTTCAAATGGTTCTGCGTAGGAGGAACTCCACAATCATCTGTTTGAATCGACTACAGGATTCTGGCTTTATACCATATTTTCATTGTACAGCCTGTGTTTGTATGATAACACAGATAAAACTTCCTGAAGGATGCTAAAGGGAAAGTTAAAAAATGAAACATTTCTAAATGAAGACACTGCTACAAAAATGAAAGAGTCTGAAATCTCTAGTAAGACACAAGACAAAGCACGGCCTATGGCATAATACCATCCTGGAGAACATCCAATTGCCCACTATTGTCTGAGGACAGATGTACAGCCCACCAGATGTACCATGTGTTTGCTTTAGCACAGATCAGCGTTCAACTGTTCTTTTTTTTTTTAAATAAGCCTCTGAAATCCAAAAAGAATGGGAAACATAATGAATGAGTTCTAAAAGAAATAAACAATATCAAATCCTCTGAGCCTGTGTTTTCTCTCCATGACAGACATTTTCTTAAGCACCCTTTATTTTAAAGGAACTAGGAATGTTCACGTTGGCTACTAAAAGTCAATCAGCAGCAATGAGCAGTAAGACGTACTCTAATGAGAATCTTGCTTTCCCAAGACTTCAAAAATAATTTTCTTTCACCATGATAACTACAGGGAGGAAAATAAAGAGATGCTGACTCTGTCAGTTTCCTTAGCAAGACGAGTTCACACTTCACCACTCGATAGCTATTAGCTCTCTATCAAACAGAGGTTCACCTTCTTTTCAAGGCTGCTGGGCCCCGCTACTTTTCATAAGGAAAAAGAAAAGCAAGTAAAAAGTGTTTAACGTTTCCAAAAACCCAAAGGCATTTTAATTGGAATAAAAGCAGCTTCATGGTTGGGAAGTGGAGGAAGAGTAACAACTTCTTAGGCATTTTAGTGCATGTAAAACAAGTTTCTTTCCTAATCACAAACAGTAAGACCTAAGGCTAACTCAAGGGTCTAGTGTCAGCACAACACTATATTTTAGAAGTGGAAATGCTTCACCAGGGCGTTTTCCTAACCATAAAGGGTCCCCATTGAGGAATCAGAAAAACAGCCAAAGGAAACTCAGTGGGACTGGTTTTATAAAAACATGAAAGTAACTCCAAAACCTCTTCTTTCCTTCACAAATTTACTTTTTTTTATAAACTTGATGGAAAACATTAGGTTCAGCCTCTAAGCCTCCTCCTGCTCACAGAGATAAAACCCCAAACCCACCTGGGCAGCCATTCCTCAAGTCTTGTAAGCTCCCAGTGTCCTCAGCATCACCAGAGTGGGGCAAGCCCTACCTCAGGACTGTACACAGTGAAACCTACCTTCTATTCTATTCTATTCTATTCTATTCTATTCTATTCTATTCTATTCTATTCTATTCTATTCTATTCTATTCTACCTGGACCAGCTTCTGAGTAAGTGCCATCATTCCTATGCCTGGCTATAGCTGTCACATTTATCTTCAGGTAAGACAGGGAGCAACATGCTGCTGCCAAAAGGAGAGGTTTCCCCTCTTTGTTTCTGCAGGCACATCCCCTCAGCACACACAGTCCTGTGTCCGCAATTTCAGCAGCCCTGGTGCTACCTGACCTCCTCTTTTTTTTTTTTTTTTTCCCCTTTGTTCTTTTGCTAACCTAGCTTTGGCCATTCAATGTGCTGAACCATGTGAAAACTGAGACTGGGGATGGAGCGGGGAACACGAGAGCAGAACTGCACCCTTCAGCAGCTGCAAGCTGCTGGAGCAGCACAGTTATCTTGTCAAATAGCATCCTTGCATAACACGCTCTCAACCTTAATAGTCCTCAGGTCTCATTTCACAAGGTGTCAGACTACTATATGGTAGTTAAAACAAAAAAAAAACCAAAATAAAAAGAAGGTCCCACAATCTCTGTACAAAATAAACACTAGAAAAGATTGGAAATACTAAATAGGAAGTTGTCAGCAGCCACTAAAGGAATAACAGAATATAATGAAGCTACAAAAATCCTCCTTCCACAGAATGAATTTTCACAAAGTTCCTGGTTTTCTGTTCTCTTCACCACTGGCTACATAAACACAAACATTTTGAACTCATACTGCTAGCTGAGCAATCAAGAGAAAGGAAGAAGGAAAACAGAGCCTTCACAACAGAGCACTGGCAGCACTTATCACACATGACTGTATCACTGTCCATGGAAAGACCACTCAAGGCCTACAGTAGTTAGACACAGAGGGTGTGTCTTGTAATAACGTTTCTGACAGAAAATATCCATACGAGCAGAATCTATTTCTCATGCACAGAATGAAAATAAAAACTGAAAAACTACAATAACAACAACAACAAAAACACCACAGGAGTCAATGGAAAGAATCAGGTTCTGCTATAGCCCAATACATCCCATCCTAAAGTATATGTTGGAAACTGGTCTTGTCCTAAAGTTGCCTACTTTGTTAGGATAAAGTGAGATTAGACTTGCTAGCTCAGGCGTAGTGGTTTACATCACAAATATTTGAAGTAAAATAAACTTCACCCCATGTGTCAGGTAAGGTGCAATTATTGACCAGATCCGTGACATTACCTCATAGCAAACATTGTGTGACTCAGTTGAGATTGGAGCCCCAGAAGCATACCTAAACACCTTCCCTCTCCATTTCTTAGCTCTAGATTTTCCAGCCCTTGTCATTCACATGCCTGAAACAAGGAGGAACGGCTGCAAGTTGCGCCAGGGGAGGTTCAGGTTGGAGATTTGGAGAAATTTCTTCTCGGAAAGGGTGGTCAGGCATTGGAACGGGTTGCCCAGGGAGGTGGTGGAGTCACTATCCCTGGGGGTGTCTAAAGAAAGGTTGGATGTCGTCCTTAAGGACATAGTGTAGTGGGTAATAGGTGGTAGGTGGACGGTTGGACTAGATGATCTCTTCCAAATAGAGGTCTCTTCCAACCTTAATGATTCTATGATTCTATGATCTCCATCATCACAGTTCCTTTTACCACATACACTCTTTTCCATTTCTCTTCTAGGGATGCCTCCTCCTTTAGTATTGGTTTTCACTGTGTTAAAGGGTACTGGAAGATTTTGTAGGCTAGAGTGCAAGAAGGTGCAAGCTAAAAATCAGTACGCTGTGGTGGCAGGGGACTGGACTCAGTGACTCAGGTAGTGCCTTCTGTATTCTGTATTTCACACACAGAGCAGATTTTTTGTATACTAATTTCCACCTTTTTTAAAGGAGGGCCAATATATACTGTTAAAGCATTGCAGTATTACCAGAATCATAACAATGTATTTATGTCTAATGTCCTCTGATTGTCTCGTAAGCTGTAAAAGTAAAAAAATGGCATTTAACTGAACACAATGAAGTAGTTTTGAACACCCACAACTGAGACGTAAATACAGTTTTCTTCTGACAGCTTATGCATCTGTTGCTGTCCTTGTCTCAGCATTACTACCCCAACAATAATATTCCATATCATACAGTGGCCATTACAGCCTACTCAATACAGGCATTAGCCTGTACTCTTTAAATCCAGTATACAGAAAACCCGTGAAAGAAACAGGGAGGAAATTACGTTTGGCTTTGTATTTAATAAAGTGATTTTCTTTATAATCGTTCTCTGGAGCCCATTCATTTTATCATGGCTTTAATTTACATCAGGAGATAGTCAGAAACCACGCTGTTCCCGAAGGAGACCTACGCTAGAGTCTTCCGCCTTCGCAACGCAGTGACATCCGATCCACTTTAAAGGGCATCACGGAGTGCAGACACACTTCTCTACTTTGAGAGAGCCCGTTCTAATGACCAAACTTGAGAAACATTTGACATACAGCTCCGTGCCTAAGAGTGTGTGAATATATTAAATGCTGTTTATAAAAAGCAAAGCTGTGCTAAAACGCCTATTTGCCCCCTGCTGTTTAGCAATATTAAAGATTAGAGCCAATTGTTTTGTATACTGAAAAGCCTATAATGGGTTCTAGAGAAGAACATGTCAGCAAACTAGATAAGGTTCCTATTAAATTTCTGTTGCTGTGGACTGCTGACTTGGGTCATTATACACTTAAATTGAGTTATTGTCATTGTTATAGAACGAAGCAGAGAGCTTTTTGCCTCCAGCAATGTAGCATACCTTTTAAAGAATGGACTCTCCTGACTGATTTATAAAATAGTCCTGTTTGCATTACAGTACCAGGCTGTTGGGTGTTTCAAAATGATTTAGATGAACTGTCCTAAGAGTTCGTGCGTATTTCGAAAGACAAATAGCAGAGTCTGGTGTGAACCTGCTTCCAATAATCTTTGAAATTTATTGAGTGACAGTGAAAGACACAGCAAAATTACAGCCCTCTTCTCTCCCATAATCTAAGAATGTTTCATTCCAAACAAAGTGTATTTAAGAACTTGTGGGTAATTTTTTTAATTCCAGTTAATTATTTGTTCAGATAAAAAAGAGCAGGACTTGTCCTGATTTCCTCATACCACAAATATTAGTCTTTCATAATCTCAGCTTTTTATTCTTTAAAAAAACAGTTATGTTAACACTTTTAAATTTGAACAAAGAATGTGAACAATGGAGAGATCAGATGACAGTAAAAATGAACTACTTCTCTGAGCTACTTCTTTCAAACAAGGTATACTGCTGGGGGAAACTATAACCATTCAGTTCCACCATTATCTTCACTGGAACCAGGATTTTACTCCACACATTTTCCACAGCTTTCTCTCTTTAAATGCATTTAATGGTAGTTCAAGACAGGATGAAAGTGTCTAGGCATATGCTATTTTGCTTAAATTCTTTTAATTCCCCATGCCTAGCCTCTGAATAGCTGATGCATTTTAAGAGAAATTCCATGGTGAGTAGTAAAGAAACTGAAATCAGCAGATGTAGGAATATCTGACTGGAAGAGTCTCATTCCCAGCAGTCTCAGACAGCTACATGCTCAAGCCATACAGGCCTGTGCTAAATACTTTCTCAGCCTTCACTTTGCTTGGCTAAAGAAGACAAGGTTTTTTTGTTTGCTCCCTGCACCCCCAGCCAAATTTTTCCTCTAACCTACATTGCAAGGTTTGTTTCAGCTTGATATTTGGATATTTGTATTTTATACCTATGTTTTCTGAGCTCCAACATTTCTTTCTTTGCAGGCTATTTCTTTTTGTCATCTGAATCACATGATGTAGGAGAAGAGACAGAGAACTGGGTTTGTTTAGCCTTAGGGAAAAAAGGCTAAGGGGTAGAATCTTACTGTTGGGAGGTTCGACCAGAGAAGATATGAGATCTCTATCCCTGGAGATATTCAAAACTTGACTGCACAAGGTCCTAAGCAACCTGTTCTGGCTGATCATGCTTTGAGAGCCGATTGGACTAGCTGACATCTAAAAGTCATGGCATTATGAGCCCATGGTTCCTTACAGGCCATTTGACATTCCTAAGGTACCCCTTACAGTGAGCATTAACACATCTGCGATTCCAACATATTTTCTCCCTTTTCTTGGGACTGAAATTCTAAACTCATTTTCCATGCTCAACTTATACCTGAGTTTCCTCCAAAGACAAGTCTATGAATATCTCACTTTGCTGCTCTTCCTGACCAAATCCCCTTCATTGAAAGAGTTTTTCTTCCATTCAGACTGAGAACTCTGCAGACTTTCCTTTGTCTGTCCTTTCGTCCAGACTGAAAGGCAGCAGGGCCCTTCAATTCAAAGTAATTTTCTATTAAACTCCTTTCTCAATCATCTTCCCTTCATGCAAAATCAAGCTTAAAATAGCATCAGCATTTGCTGCTTCAGTGACTATTCAGGAAAAAATTAGGAAGACCACTCTTAGAAATAAGGTGGTGATGGACTTTTTCACAGCTTTTATTCTCTCATTTATCCTGGAGAAGTTAAGATTTAGTTAAATAAATACATATCAAGTGCTATTTATCTTTGTAAAATCAATACCAAATCCACAGCTAACACCACATCTAACCTTGATGGTCCACTGCCAATATTATGGTTTTTGTGATCTTTCTCCAAAATAATTTTGACTCCAGGTTTGCTTTATCCACTGTTCTTGTTGTTTAGGTTTTGGACTTTTTCTTCATTTAAACTTTACCACATGGCAAAATACTGAGTGAAGGTAATTTCTTTGATTCTGGCTTTCTGATAATTTAGACGTTTCATATATTTCACTGTTCCAGCCATGGCCACCACTCTTCTCCCTCGGATAGGCAATTTCATTCTGTACATTAACAGCTCTGATGCATCCATTTTCTGGCCCACACTCATTGTACAGCGATTTCACCTACTTCCTCGCTGCCAGCCTCAACCCAGTGCCTACCTACTAAGAGTTCCTTCTGCTTTTCTTTATTTTTCCACTTCCTCATACCCATTTACCCATGTCACTAACTTGTAATAAATTACTGTAGTTACAATAATCTTATATAAAGATTATACAACTTTCTCAGAGTCATCTTCCTCTGTCATTTTACAATTTCAAAAACCTTTCTATCATTTTTCAAATCAGAAGCGAAGTACTCCAGTTGCTCAGTTGAAATCCATCTACAAAGGAAAGTATTTTTCTGTGAATGTCTTCTTGGGACTGAACTTAAAAAAACTTCTTAAAACATTTATCTTTGATATATGATTTGATCTTTTTTACCTTGTCATTCTTTGAGCTCCTTTCAGGAAAATGAAATATTTCACTGAAGGTCACCCGCATCTCCTCTTTTTTATAGTTTTGATCCACTGCAGCCTGAATCTGGATACATCATTTGTTCTATTGTGGTAAACAGGTAGTCGATTCTGCCCTACTTCTGTATGGAGGCTGTTCAGCATGGCGTGGCGAGTTTAAGCCTGATTTTCTGAAGAGCTTGAAATCTTAGTATTGCCTATGTTTGAAAACTGCCCAGAAGAACCATTCGTGAGGGTGCTGAATACAGTTTCAAAATTTTGTCCCTTTCTTTAGTGCCTAGACAGGAGCTGGTTTATTTTGAAAATCTGCTTTGCTTTTTTTCTTTTGTTTATGATGGCTGCTGAACACTGTAAAACTTGAAAATCCTGACATAATCACTAGCATTCGTCTATAGTGACAAAAATAAACCTCTCCAATACGCTCACTTCTCTGTGGTTTTCTACTTTTCCAGCAAGCATACTCTTCAGTAAGTCTCACATTATTTAGCATTGCAGATTCAGAGGCATTCCCATCCTGCTCACGTGACTAACAGATACAGTAAGTGGATACATCTGCAGTTTTAACAAAAAATTCTGGAGTTCCATGAATGTTTTTGAAGTGCAAATGGCAAAATCTTTTGCAAGAGTCAACAAATTATAGCCGGTTTTACATTTATAAAAATACATATAAGAACTAAAAGGTCATGCACTAAGATTTAGTAATTAGCTCCAATCCATCAATATTCATTGCCGATGACATCTCCACCAAGGGACCCACTTAAATCAAACGACCTTTCTCCTGGCAAACACTTCTGCAGAACCACCAGCTTTGGCAGCCAACACTTTCAGGTTTCACCAGACCAGAGGCAGAGTGAATATGACACAGGAGTTCTTCAGCGAGAATGAGCTTTCACAAGAGTGCTGAGCTGGTCTAACAGCTTCCTACCACTAAAAATATGGTTCAGCTTTCCCCTTTTTCTCCCTCCCAGCTGTGTGTACTTAGCGCTTCCTTTGTGCTAGCTCCAACAGTTTGATGAGTCAATTCAGCTCACTCAGCAAGCAAAAAAGACAGATAATTTTCTGCCCGTTGAATAAGCCGAAATGTCTCATCAAGGGGTCAGACTGGTTTCAGAGGCAGCGAAAGAAAACAGACAGGATCACACAGCCAGAGTGCAAAGGGAAAAGGAGCACAACCATCTTCTGAAACACACGTTTCTTGTTATCCACATCCCAGCATTAAAAATGGGACTGATAATACGGGCAACTTCAGATATGTCCCAGGTACTCCACTCTCCAGACACCACCTTGCTGAGCTCGGGCAAACACCTCAAGAGTTTAATTATCTGAAAGCAAACAACTCTGTTGTCTAATCAGTAACTGAGATACTCATAATTCTCACATCTGTCTTTTAGACAGGATAGCTGGTTATAAGTATTCACTTAATAATTTTCTTTTAGCTGAAAACTTCATTTCTGATGGTCTGTGAAGAATTTGACCAACACCATCACACAAGATCCTCTTTCTTAGCTGCAAATATCATTAAAAATACTTGAAATATCTGCCTAATATTGTTTCACCTGTGTAAGCGGTGGTTTCATTTGTCACAAAGAGAGTACTGGATCACACCTAGAGGTGGAGATATTCATAAATTAACATCCTCTTCGAAATGTCACACACACACACACACCCCCACACACACCCCAAAAAAATAAAAGAAAAAAGATCAGTAAATCTCAGTTTAGTGAGTTAGTTTGAAGAAACGTACTATCAAAATGCACCCTTTGATCCTTACTGCAGCATCTGTTAAACAAAACAGGAAATGTGGTCCCTACATGTGAGGTCACACCTCAAATACTGTGTTCAGTTTCAGGTCCCTCGCTACAAGACATTGAGGTGCTGGAGCGCATCCAAAGGGCAATGAAGCTGGTGAAGGGTCTAGGAACAGGTCTCATGAGCAGCGGCTGAGGGAACTGGGGTTCCTCAGTCTGGACAAGAACAGGCTGAGGGGAGACCTTACTGCTCTCTACAACTACCTGAAAGGGGGCTGTAGCCAGGTGGGTGCTAGTGTCCTCTCCCAAGTAACAAGTGATAGGACAAGAGGAAATGGCCTCAAGCTGCACTAGGAAAGGTTTAGATCAGATAGCAGGAAAACATTCTTCCCTGAAGGGGTTGTGAGTCACTGGAACAGGCTGCCCAGGGAAGTGGTTGACTCACCATCCCTGAAGGTATTTAAAAGATGTGTAGATGTGGACATGGTTTAGTGGACTTGTCAGCGTTAGGTTTACAGTTGGATTCAATGATCTTAAGGGTCTTTTCCAACCTAAATGATTCTATTTTATCTGTTGGTCCACAGCTCACTGTGTGTTTCATGCTTTGTTTATTAAGAAGCTAGAGGGCAAGGCTGTCTATTTGATTTGTGTGAGGAGGTGCTCATTGGGTCAAATAAAACTCTCTCAAGGGAGTAGGGGTCTGCCCTCGAGCACACTGAGCTGGGAAAACCTTCTAGATCCCAGGGTGGGGAAAACAGAGACCCTGGGGTGGGGAAAACAGAGACCCTGAGGACCAGGGACATGCACGTGACCAAGGGTCTGACCAAAGACCAGACTTTTCTATATACTATTTGCTGTAACTTGGATAAGAGCAATGGTTAAGAGGAATAGTTGTTTTCAAAGCTTTTCATTTTTGTTCTTACATAGCAGACTTGAATTATCTCAGTTTCAAAACTACTGCATTCAACGCTGTGTTCCAGTAAACTGAAGCTTTCAGATACTCAACACCTTTTTGCGCTCACTGGAGGAGAAAGGTGCAGGCAGCTCCACTTCAGTGCTCTGACTCACTGTGCATCATGTCTCACTCAGATCAGCAGGCTGTGCCCATTGCTATCCACCCGTCCTATTCCCACGCTAAATCCTGACATCCCATCCTTCCATCTGCAGAGCAGTTTCTGCCGCGTATCGCCATGACTGCAAGCGGTCAGCTTCCTCCGGTGAAGGACCTGCTCATCAGGAGGAACTTTGCCCCCATCTCCTGCAAGCAGTTCCAGCCTTGCCCTGCATTCTGCGGGTAAAATCCCAGCCTGTCTGCACCAGGCTGATCTGATATTTCACTCCAATCTGGGAGCTAGGCATAGCATTTATCCCTGCATTAACTGCAACAGCTTTATTTTTCTAAATAAAAAAATCCTAAAATATTGATTCACTTCAAGCAAGACTGCAACAGGCACATTCCAAAACTAATTAAAAATATTATTAGAAGAGTAAAAATTTTTTCATGAATAAGCTTTCTGTGCACTTGAGAGCAAAACATGACATACTGAAGGGGAAAGTAATATTAATCTTTGAGAAAGACAAATTTCCTAGTCAGCAAAAGTTTGCTGAAGTGGTATACTTTTTACAAATAAATTAACTCATTGAGCTACTCTGGAATCCTTTATAGCTAATAATTAAAAATCTAAAATCTTATTTTCATTCTGTAATAAATATAGTGAACAATCAAGATAGATGAGACAAAACTAGAAAGGTTTGTTGGATGATTTAAGTTGAAGAAGTTGCTACATCAATATATTGTACTCTAAAAAGGGCATGCATCATTAAAAAAGAAGGCTCTATAATTAATATGTTTTCATGCAACCTACCTTATTTCCCCTGAGATCACTAACCAAACCCTTTTAAAAATCGATTAGTTCAAGCACTTAGCCTAGTACTACTTTAGATAGGAGCAATACAGATATTAGCTGAATTTAAAATTACATCAACTTTATTTTTAATTACTTACGAAAATGCCAGATTTACATATTATTAAATACATTTCAGTGGCAGAACTGACCACTAAGCATTTTTGGACAGGGCCAGAAGAATTAATTATATTCTTTATAAAAAATTCACTCAGCATTCAGAACATCTGCATTGTTGTCAGGAATAATAAATGTGATTAAGCTTGTATAAATTTCACTATATTAACCAGTACAATAACTCAATAGCTTTGCTGAACTGAGCTGATGCTATACACTGCAACACTGAAATGCCTAAGTATATTGTAGGGGAGTTCCAAAAAAATGTATGAAGTTTGGAAGGGAGAACTGTGTTTTGTCAAGGACAAATTCACCTTCTTAAACTGTCAGTACAAGGGAATTTTCTGGAACTGAGGAATTTTAACGGAAAAGGTTTAATTACATTCACTGTTTAGTCTTAGCAATACAATTGTCCCATGAGTGTTAATATGTTAATATGTAGTTCTCTGGGTTGGGCTGTGTTTACTAAGAAAAAAAAAAACTAGTAGCAGAATACGGTTTATGTTTTGAGGCATTATGGTTGGTTGAACCTGGGTGAATTGTGTAGTGCCATTCTACAGGAGGCTGATGAAACAGGAATGGTGTTTGGCCCATACGATGAAGACGTACTGCTAATATTCAACACATGCATCCTGAACAAAGAACGAAACATAAGTAGTAATATTTCCAGGTAAAAGATATTTTTCTCGTAACAAGGAGAAGCTCCAGGCTCCAGAGCACTGCCTAGTTCAGGCAATAAAACACCCTAAACGTCTCTCAGAAACCTGATACGTGGTGCATGCCACTGGTGAGACAGGAGGAACCAGACCTGGAGCACAGATCCCAGTCTTGGTACTCCATTACATTCAGTGAAGATTTGCTCAGTGTAGGAAAAGGAGATGATGAAGACATAGACCTGACACATCTTTAAAGTTAGGCTATGCAACTAGACATCTCAGCTTCCCTAGATGCGAGGAAAGAAGTAGGGGTACCTGCCAGTTTCTCCTACTTAGACTCCTCTTTTAGGACAAAATGAGCCACTCTCTGTGGTACCTGTTCCTCTGTCTGTTGGCTACAGCTGGTGACAACAAAAGATGTATTGCCTGTATTTAGAGAACATTAAAGGAGTCCCCATCCTGGTATTAGTTTTGCATTATTCCAAAAGACTATGCAAAAGAACAGCAAGAGTCCTATGGAATGACACTCTCACTCTCCAGCTTAAAAATATAGTCCTTGATAATTACAGAAGGCTACTTGAGAATCTCACTGCTCAACTGCAATGTTGTCAATGTTCAAAGAAGAAATTGGGTCCTGGTGGACGAGGGGATGACCATGAGCCAGCAATGTGCCCTGGTGGCCAGGAAGGCCAATGGCATCCTGGGG
>VWZZ01007702.1:3783-18322 GCA_013399095.1 Psophia crepitans | reverse complement strand
GCTCTTCTCGGCCTCACTAAGCGATAGGACAAGGGGCAACGGGTGCAAATTGGAGCACAGGAGATTCCGGGTTAACGTAAGGAAAAACTTTTTCACCGTGAGGGTGACAGAGCACTGGAACAGGCTGCCCAGAGAGGTTGTGGAATCTCCTTCTCTGGAGACATTCAAAACCCGACTGGACGTGTTCCTGAGTGATGTGCTCTAGGTGGCCCTGACTAGATGATCTTTCGAGGTCCCTTCCAACCCTTGTGATTCTGTGATTCTGTGAAGAAATAAGAATGGGGATATGTGGTCTTTGGGTTGGCCCAGTCAACAACTGGACTAGATAATCTCTAGAGGTCCGTCCCAACCCCTACCAATCTGTGAATCTGTGAACAAGGATGGATGATATACAAACAGCATGATTCAGTGGAGTCAAAACTGAGGAAAGCAAAACAAGTAACAGACATGTTTATTAGAGTGAGAAAATGTCTTGTCAAACTTAGCATCTCCCATTAGTCACTATATCAATATATTGTAATATATTGAGATAAACTTGTCTCTTCAAAAGTTACCAGCATCACAAAGGGAGCAGAGCACCCAGGGATCTCGAGTCAGCTGATACAAGAAGGAGAAATTATAGATGGAGGGCTGCAAGTAGAAGAGCATATGCAATGATGCCATGCAATTCAGAGGATGAGACAAAGGTTGAAGAAGAAACATTTGTATGGATCTAAAAGAATATTGGAATGCTTCTTATACTTTTTTAGAAATCCATCTCAATTAGTGCAATACCCCTTTGAAGTGTCACAGAACACTTGTGGTGAGGCAGCTCCCTGCTGCTGTGCGGGGGGAGTGTTGAATGATTTCTTTACATATGTCATGGCCACGAGGAGGGAATCAAAAATATTTCCATACACAGGGAGCAGCTCCTACATGAAGTTGACACAGCCATTTCTGAGGTAAAACTTCCAAATTGCCTTGCAAGACATGGTGATGCTCTATGGTAATTCATTAATTGAAATTCCAGGGATAACTTGACTAAGTTATTGCAGGGATTAGTTAAACTATAGCAAACTGATAAGAAAAGCAGAGATTAACTCTTGTATTAGTCTACCCGAGCAGAGGTTCCTCCATTCTGTTTTGTATGGAAGACTGACATATATTGCACCCATCAGTGTCCTAGCTGAGCACCTTTTTTACATACAGAATTTGAACACACCGCTGACAGAAGCAAAACACTGCATAGTAAGTCCTGTTTCCCGCAGCATATGTATTCAAACCATTATGACCAAACCTTAGCTTTCTCCTGTAGTCAGGGAAAAGAAGGTCCTGGCTTAATCTCTAGATAAATCCAAAGATTGTGGTCCCATTTCAGAACTTGTGGCATTCACCATGTACTTCCCCACCTCTGGGGAAGAGGAAAGCCATGGAGATAAACTTCTCACTTGAGTGGCAAAGAGAGGAAGACACAAAAAGAGACTGAAAGTTCAAGATAACAGTCTCTTCCCCCCATGTGGGAAGGCTCCTTCTGTTCCTTTTTCCTATCTCTTTCCTTTCCAGACCTGGGAAGAAGAACACAAGACATTGTGTCCTGTGTCTTGAGTAACATGAGGTACTACAGTAAGATCCAGAGAGTAACAATTCTTGCAGGGGCTTAAAGGTAAGAAGGTAGACAGGAATGAAAGTAGGCACAAGCACTGCCTTATCCCAAACATATGGTGAACAGATAGGATTATTGGTAGAATTACAGCAGCATACGCACATGCGCATACACACGCACACACACAAACCGTGGCAAGGGACAGACTGAGTTCAAAAATTAAAAATGAGCCCAAAACATAACATACTCTTTTTAAAAGCAAATATTCACATTTGGGGGCCAGTCTCAAATTATGGGGCCTGACTCATTATACAGCAACACAGCTTTTTATGCTGTAATTATAGAACTCTTAATTAGATTGGGAGATTGCTCCAAGATTCCTGAGACACCTTCTGTAGCAAATATAGACACCCTCAGGGCAGTCATATACATTTATGGAAACAGCAATTTAAATAACAGCTATAAACAGATCAAGTGGGTCTGGTGACATCACCACAATGAAAAATTATTTTTGACAGCACCAGACGAAAAATTATTTTCAAAGGGAGTCATCCTCTTTTTTTTTTTCTTTTTTTTTTTCCCTACATCAAAATGCACTAATTTAAAATCGCAATTGAGAAAAACAAATACTCTCACTCATTAGCTATGGCATACTTTCTGAACAGAAGGTTATAAGGAAGTTGTGTTACACCAGAAATAGGTCGGCACACTCTTGTTGCACCACTAGGAAGCTATTAAAGGCAACCGTGAGATTGTAGTTTTTGCTTCACTTGCTGCATGCATGCAGTTATCAGTTCTCATGGTGAGATTTTAAGCACATTCCTGTCTGCACTTCTTGTTTTCCACTTCTTTCCTAGTGTTTTCTTTGCTAGCCAAATCTGGTTTGGTTTTAACTGATATGAGACAAAGATTGCATTGCCTTGACAAATTCCCTCCCACCAAATTACTGAATTAGAGAAGGCAATCCTTATTTCAGTAGACCTTGGTTGTTTTGCTTGACCTCCAGCAGGTGTCCAATTAAGTCTGAACAATTTATATGATATTCCCTTTCCATTGATAGTTCAAGAATTAAACTGATGAGATCTCTAGAGAAGGATCATCAGTGTTACACCTTTCGTCTTTAATTACACTGGCTGAAGATGAATGAATGTACCAGAAGGATCCCAGCTGGGAAGTAGCACACTTATTAGATAGTTGATAATTTAATATACACTCTGAATTCTGATTATTTCCTTTAAACATCTGAAGAGCTTTCAACATATTTTATGACAAAATCTTAGTACTTATTCAGTTAGACACGACTGTATTCTATTCTTTTAAAAAACAAAAAAACACTACACAGATGCAGGCACAGAACTGTGACTGGCATTAGAGAACAAAGACTTTTAGACAGGGTGTGTGAAAAGGTCCTGGTTAATTCATTCAATCTGTTATTTCTAACAAATGCATATACATCATCTAAGAGAGCACACAAAGGAGCAGAGCAGAAGGCCCCTAGAGGACCCCTGAAAGTCCCACCATAGAATACTCTCACTCCTTCTGCTCCAGCACTGTAGTTCCAGGTCCTCTTTGTGTATTTTACTTCTAAGAATGTTTTATCGGAAACAAAACTCTAGGTGAGTTCAAATTCAAGAGTGAGTCACATCAAAATGGACTTGCTAGGTAGAGCCTATAATGCAGACATATATAATGCAGTAACTAGAGGTGTACATCTGAGCTACTTGTCCAGACTACTTATAGTCTGTTGAGACAAATAGACATGGATGTTAACTCCTTTCATCTTCAGGAAGAGGTATAAAAGAGGACAGATAATACTGCAGAAGTACTATCCTCAGGGGTCAGCATGAATGTTGCTGAATTATTTTAGTATTGTGCACTTAAAAATTATTTAGGCCTTGCCCAAAGCCACCTGAAGTTAAGTAACAGTACTAGATTTTATTCAGGTATCTCAAGATAAATAGGAACATGCTGACCTGTTTTTCTCAAGTAAACTCACTGGCATATGAATGGGGCCTTTGTCCAGTCCTTCAGGTCTTCCCCTGGTAGGCAAAAGACATACATCACAGCCTAGTGCCTGTGCTCCCTCCTTCCAGACAGACTCCAGTGCAGCCAAACTGATCTGCTGAAGAAAGCATATCCTCTGCACCAGAAACTAAAACTCAGATGTTCTACTTAGACACTTATTTCATAAGTAGGCACAGCTCAGAAAAGGGATGTTTTGGTATGATGGTGTGGGAAACTTGAATAAGGCTTCTACTGAGCATATTTTTAACCTGTATTCTCATGTTCTTACTGATGTGCTGTTTCTCGATTATCCAAGATGAGCTGAGTGACTCAAAAAAAGAGGACAAAAATCTGCTAAAAGATCATGTACATTGAACTGGCATGGCACAGGAGGACTCAAACACAGCCATTGAGAACTAAAAAGTCATGGGTGATAGCACTAAGGTCTCACAACTTTTTTGATTGATTGCACAATCCTATAAACAGCAAATTCACCCACAATATTCTTTTACTTCTGTAGTACTGAGATGATCATCCTTTGTACCAAGTGGCAAGATTGGCTAGTAGTAAAAAAATGAACCAAGGGTTCAGAAAACAAGAATTCTTCTTTCTGCCTCTGGAAATCAGAGAGCATTATGACATTTCAGAGAAATATTGTGATGCTTGCTTCATTTAAGTTGTAAAGAACTTGAAGAGCCTCTGCTTCAAACTAGACACTGTCCAGTGTCATGTCCAAAGTAATCAGTGGTAATACTCATAGTTACTTTGAGAAGCATGAAATAAGACCCTGTCTAGATGCACACAAGTTTTACAGAAACATGCACATGTAGCTACAACTGCCTTACAATTTTTTTTATTATTATTTTTTATTCTTCTATACAGGAAAGAATCTATTTTGCTATTTCAGCTTCACTCTGTTATCAATTATAAATGTTTTACAGCTCAAGCACAAGATCAGTCAACCGAGGGGCTTGGTAAATATGTTATTTATACAGTTATTTGTTAAAATGAGTTTCATTGCATTACAGAATGTTAAGACAAATTGTTGTGCCCTTTAGATTCATTATAGATGACAAAATACTAAATAAATCTTAAATAGGTATTCACCTTTCATCACACAGGAACATAGATGGTTAGATCTTATCAACAGGGGAGTCTTTTTAATCTTCTTCCTTTATTAACCACAGGAAAAAAAAAAAAGGTTGCTGTTTTTCCTGCCTTTCTCTCTAAAAAGTCCTATAATCCTTGTTGGTGGGGTTAAAGTAGATCTTCTTTTAAGTAAGGAACAAATCAATCTCTAGTGAAGGAAAGCCTAACTAGTTTTACTGACTCTGGCCTGCCAGGTGCTATCTCACAGTGAGACATTAGTTAAGTGTCAAAGGCAAGCCAGCTTTTTATTAAGGGTACTTCATTGCACACAAGCAAGGAGTGCATTATCTTATCATCTGGTCTTGTAACTTCCTGCTTCACTGTGCTGCTACAGATTTTAAAAAAAAAAAAGTCTTAGGACATAAATGTCATCTTCTGTGTCATTAACCCAAAATCTATTAGAATTTTATTAGAAAATAAGTAGTAAGACAGTACAGCTACATTTCCTCCCTTATGCTGTGCTAAATTGCTTGTGAAAGTGATATATTATGATTCTTACACTGCATCCATTGCAAAATATGGAAGACAAGCCCACATACTGTGTAAATTAAATGGTAATGTTAAATTGGCAATGAAGCAATGAACATCCCCCTAAAATTCCAAGCAGGTTCTACAAATTTCCCTTTTGTAGGATACTGATAAATAAAGAAATTGTTTCCTTCTAGGATTAAGTGAATGGTACTAGTAAGCTTCCTTGTTGATATACCCAGGTCACAAGCTATTAACCTTTTTTTTTTTTAGAGACTATTTTTTAATGACTAACCACCAAAAAAGAAAGTGCTGCTGTATTTCTCTGCTTGGGGCAGGCAGTTCCTTCATTATAAAAAGTCAGAAAATTCTTCAGAAAGAAAACACATTTCTGAGCCAAGAATTTAGAGGCTATGAAAAGTTATTAAGGTTTCTGCAAAAGAGAAAAGGTTTCTGCAAAATGGAAAAGGTCTCAGTTCATTTGGGTTTTTAAAAAACACATATTGGAAAGCAGAAGTCAGGAGGGATTCAATTTATTCCTGTGTAACTGGTCAGCACAAGGTTAAATGCAGAGGTTAAGTTATGCATGGACTTCGGGCACCTCCTGAAGGGTTAGTTTTACCCAGAACGCAGCACACAAAGAAGCTGCAAAGGGTAGACCCAAAAAGCCAAAAGAGTGCATCGGCAAGTAGCAGGCTTAAGAGTCTGTAGGGAGCTCTTTGCTCACAGGTAAACTTGTCAATCTTGAATTTTCTGAATTAGTGAAGAGAACAACTCTAATTCTTCTAAGATGAAATCAAACCAAAGTCCTGCCCTTCAGGACAACTGCTGCAAGTCCCAGGTTTCACCTCAGCAGCAACCTGCAGAGGTCCGGAGCAGTTCCCGGACACAGCTAGCAAGTCTCTCTTCTCCACCTTGAAATTACCCTGTCCTCCCTGCAGGACCCAGGTAGCCTTTTGTAAAGAGACCATTTCTAATTCTCCTGCTCCCATGGCTGTGCACGGTGATGATAGTCCATGAAGCTTTCAATCCGCACAAAAGAGCACCGGGAGAAATTAAAGCTCTTCAGGCTGGAACTGCTGCTGCAGAATATAATCGACCCATCCAACACTGGCAGCTGCTTTCCAGCCTTCGGAGATTTGAGCGTGTGTGGCGGGACACAGATTTCAGAAATGAAAACAGCCTGCAGGTGGGAGCTGAAACAGCACATTTTCAATCCAATCTCAGTTCAGTTTACACTGGGACTAAAGTCTGGCTAGTTTGGGTCCCAGTTCAGGCCTATAACAGATCATGATCAGGTCCAGCAATCCCTCGAAGCATTTAACGCTGAAAAGTACTGCATTTAAAAATAGGAATGGGCACGTGACAAAGGCAAAACCTCAGGGCACGATTCAGCCAGAGGGACAGTCCCTGCTCACCCAGCAGCACAGGCACCCTTTGCACTTGCAGCACAGCACCGCAGGGTCCTCACACTCCTCACATCTGGCTGGAGAATATGGAGAGAAACTGTGGTGCTCTGCAGGTGCTGCTGCACTGTGGAAGCTGAGCAGAAGCGAGAGGAAAAAATAACCCCTCTGCTATATGCTTACATGCCAGATGTATAGAAACTCATACATATTTATACAGCGATATACCCCACAGGACTGCAAAGCTCCAAAAGACATATAGAGGGCTCTGCTGTAAAAAAAAAAAAAGCATTGCTCCCTATTGGAAAAGAGGGGAGACCAAAAAATATATAGCTAAGTGAGCACAAAAAGTACCTGAATGGATAAGTACCCACTAGCACCTGCCAAGTAGCGTGGCTTGGTATCGTGGTGCAGAAATTTGGGTTTCTCCTGCCCATGCTGGGGAAACTCTGGATTGGGGAGAGTCAGAGGAGGAGCAGGAAAGGTTCTATGTGGTGTGGCCTTGTATACCCTACAAGGTACAGACAGCCCCCACGCTCAATAGCTCCGCAGCAGAGATGTCACACACTATGGTCAACTCAGTATTTTGAAGTGGTAATTTGCTGGTTCAGTCCCAAACTGGGTATAACGATTTCAAAGCGATGGTTCTTTATCTGTCCGTGTCACAGGAAAAAACAAGGTTTTGAACCAGTTACCTGCTCAGCATTAGTGCTAGGGTTAGCTACCTGATTTTGAAAAAATTAGGGGACAAAGTATACCCATGGATGGAAAATTATATCCATTTTGCTTCACAGTTAATAAATCGTACACGATTCTCTTTGTCCAGAAACAGAAAAAAATAGCTGGAGCTTCAAAGGTACTGGCATTGCTGTCATTGTCAGAAAGGCTGTTTGTGAGCACACTTCATCAAAGGGCATTTCATCTGTGCATACACACGCTGCACGTTCTGCTGCCAAAGCAATGTCAGGCTGGGTCATATGCCTTCAAGGCAACTTTAACTTGGGCACCTTTCTTCAAAAGACATTAAAAATGATTTACATTTTTCCTCCCTAAATCAGCATTTTTGGTATCATCTGTGTCAGTGCCAAGTTCCCCTCATTCTTCACCTCTATTCTGGCCCGCCTTTCCCCTCCCTTGTGCGCTCCTGAATACCACTTGCATGCCAAGAAACCCATATTGATGAATGCAAAGTTTGTTCAGTGTAGGAGAGGAAACTGTGTTGTACAGCCTCCTATGTAACCTACACTAAAAATCTGCCTAGCGTTGGCTTAAATCTTTCATGAATAGGAGTCATTTTTCTGAATAGGATACTTTCTTTACGAATGGCACAGACCCCAAACTTGGACTTCAGCCATTTTTTTCTCATTACATTTCTTAACTCATATTATGCAGTTTATGCCAGGATGACAGAAAGTGACACACTGTGATCTATATCCTGCCGGGAGGAGGCTGGGACTTGACACAGACTTTTGGGTTTTGAACAAGCACTCAGGACTGTGGTGATTATTTCACATTGATTACTGTTCTTTACTGCTGATACTATTTCCCCTGATGAGTTAACTTCTTCCCATCCATGTGCCTCTTCCATCAAGGTAAATTATTAAACAATTCATTTAGTTTGTTTGAGGGCTGTTGGTTTGGTTTGGGGTTGTTTTTCCTTTCTCGGAAATACATTTAATTTACCATGCATTAAAGTGTGCAGCAGAAATCACAGTACAATTTCAGGAGAAATTATGCAGGGAACAGGTAAGACCTTCACATTATTCATATCGCACAGAACTTGATAATAAGTTATTATTCCTCACTCTCAGAGGGGCAAGCTGAGCCTTGAGTGTGATTGCTGAGATATTCTGATGCTTCTGCGGGCACAATAGTGTGAGTTTTTCCAATATGGCTCAGCATACTGTCTTCACTTACATTTAATGCCAATGCCAAGCACACAGACGTGAGGGCACTAAAGTCCTTTCAGATGTTGATGACTCACACTCTTTAAATATGTCACATGCCCGGACAAATCCACTTTCCCATAGAAGGCACCAAATGCCATTAGATGAAGCAGATGTTCCTAGCCAACCTGACCATGACCGCAAAGTGACCCTCATCTATTTTGGATTTATCAACTCATCAAAGGCTCCTGCTCCTGTCAGTGAGACTTGGGGCAGGCGATTCAAAGAGGTCATTATATAATGACCAGCAGCTTGAGCCAACTGAGGCAGAAAATACTGCCTCCAGGGACCTGGGCAGTTGCTGAGGAAGAGGAGCCCATGGGAGCCAAGGGGACCACAGCATGGGCAGTGCCCCCTCCTACCAGGGTGCTGACCCACCATATATGAGAAGAGGGAGCCCAGTGACTATGACAGCCATCAACCAGCGAGTGACCATTGGACAAGGTGAATGAGTCAGATCTGAGATCCATCCAGGAAGACCTTTCTGGAGGCAGGAGTGGGAGGCAGGGATGGGAATCTGACTGGAGCATAGGCCTGGGATCCCTCCAGATAGCCCCATCAGGAAGCTAAGACAGGAGGGGACAGGGCTATCCCCAACATGTCTCAACCAGGACTGGGCATCTGTGCTGAAATGGGGCTCTTTGCCCATGGGCGGGGAGTATATGGGTGGTGACAGCAACAGAGGCCTTTGGATGCCCTTTTGGCCCTGACAGTGTTCTTCCCCTTTCAAAAGGCAGTAAATACCAAGGTTAGCCAGTCAGATTCCAGGATGATATCTTGGTGTCCATACACCAGAACACAGGTAGTCACAAACCTCTGGAGGGTAGGACCTTCAGCCAACCATAGATCAGATCATATCAGATCACATACCAGGTTATCAACCACAGCTTCAAGAACAGAAAGAGAAAAGCAATGAGCAAGTTCACTCAGTGTTTACAATTTTGTTCCAGAAAAATCCTGGAACACCAAAACTTAGCAATACAACATTTTACCATAAATGACCCATAACTGACTCACAAAGAAAAGATACCAGAGCCACAATCATGTAAGTACTAATAATGTCAAAACGTGGAATACAGAGGAGCTTGTACTCCCAGATATTTACTCAGTACCCTTTCAGGAGCTTTACATATGAATTACGTTGTGAAACAAGAGGTTAGTAATGAATAAAACTAGCTGATAAAGAAGTATTATAGCAGTTTATTAGAAATGTGGACGGTGTCAAGTCCCTTACTGTAATCGTGAATGGAATAACATCTGTAGCAATCGGAGCAGAACACTGCACAGAAAAGACCCTCTTTATGGGTTTAAGAACTGCTCAGCCAGCAGCCCTTTCCTGCTTGGGTGCCATCTCCAAGCGCTTTATATTTTGCTGTCAGACACACAATCAAAGCCTAAAATTAAGGTGGTGGCATCTGTTCCACATCAGGTAACTGCCTAAACGTAGCTTTCAATCCCTATATTTAGGCACATTCTTTTTCAAAATTTTTTCATCATTTAATTTATCATTCACCACAAACACCTCCAGGTTATCAGGAGAGAGAAAAATGCTTTAATATGTCACATCTCCTGTTGCCTTTGAGAGTTTTATAGTACCATGGTACCTCACCAGTTCTGCTGTAAACAGGGACAGCTTCTGACAAAGGAAAAAATCAGCAATTAACTTGGGCAACAGACCTCTGAAAAGTGAAAACTTCCTACAAAATCAGAGGCTGATGCTGTTGCTGCAGAGGAAGGATGGGGCTGCCTGGGGTAGGCAACTCCATAGCATCGATCGCTCCCCAATCTCAGCTCTGCATCTCCTCCCGCTACCTCACCCTGCCATCCCCATTCCCTCTGCAGAAGCAGCTGTCCTCCCAAAGGGCAAACCCTGCTATTTCTGATGCTGCCCAGAAGACTGGAGCAAGTTCTTGGAGCGACAGACAAGAGCCAGTACAGTGAGCTTGGTGGAAATTTGCTGATGCGAAAGCGGTCTTCAGTGATACCACGCTGCATGCCGCTGTACCCCAGTAATAACTGACTTAGCAAATTTCTTTTCCAGACAATCTAGCTCAAAAATGGCAAAGAGACTCTCTTTCTGTATTGTTTACCTGTTAGGGAGCAGGGAATAAATGAAGCATGCACATGCATGTGCACAACTTTTGTATATTGGGAAAGTTACCTGTCCTTCACTTTCTCATTTATTAAACTTATTTTGACAGGTTCTTGCACACATGCTTGGGCAATTTTTAGAAGTATCATCGATCTAACTGCAGTTGAGTTGCTCTCTCACTGGGACTGAACAGTTTCTTTCAATAAATGAGTGATATGGCTGGGTGTCATCAACCTACTGTAACATTTAATAGATATTCATAACATAGATTAATCATGAGCAAGTTTACAAAGGATTCCGTCCTGCAGCATGTGGAGAACACTCGACTTTCCCTGAAGTCAATGAAAGCGGAAAGGTTGAGATTTTTGTCCTCCCAGGTACTGCTTTACAAATGCCAGGTCTTCCTTCTGGATGTTAAAAAACTGAGCACAAGTTTTCTGAACCAGTGCATGTGCTAAATGGCCAGTTTGTTTCACCACTACCCTGTTCCTTTTGGACTGAAAGATTTACTTTTGGTTTAAAAGCTGAACTACAAAAAGAAGCTTTCCACCAAATTTATCCCAGGTATGGAAGCCTGCCCTTAAGCAGAATTTACTCTGCCTGCTTTGAATCAGAGAGACTCTGCTCGGCATATAAACACCCATATAGAAAATAAAAATGTTGGCATTCCTTTCCAGATGCAGAACTCAGAAAAACTTTGTGAATTAAAAATTAACCAAGTATATAAGAACAATAACACAGCTTCCTAAAATTTAGCAACATATTAAAGTGAAATATGGAATTACAATTAAGATTAATGGGAGCCAACTAGTATGAATTTCAATCAGTTTAATTTTGAAAGTATGTGGCCTCCTTTTCATCATTTATGTGAAAATATCAAATCTAACCTCATTATTGTTGTTTCCTCCCTATCACATCAAATATAAAGCATGCACACAGAAAAGAACAGTGTTCCCACCAGCACGATGCACCCTTTTTGACATTTTGCCACAAAAGCTCACACTAAAGAAAATACTCCACTATGCAAATGTTTGAACACAAAGTACCACAGAACATATAAAGTAAGTCTCTGCCATGCTATTAAAATTATCAGGCCAATTCTCTAGTATGGGATTTTAAGAATAAAGTTCAAATTCCTAACATACAATAAAAGGGAAACCAACTAAGGATGTTTAATCCTGAGAAAGTATTGTATTTATTTCCTTTTATACAACAGGAAGGTGGCACAGCTGAAATACATATCATTGTATTCACTAAATATGCACCAATTTGTCTGGTCCGTATGCATGCTCTGCATGGTGTTTGGTCACTTCTTGACATCAGCTAGTAATGTTAGGTATTTCAAAAGATGCCACCTGAATTCTATACACCACAACAGATGATGTTCCTTTCACCCCATCAGCATCTCAGTTCTGTAGCTCATTTTCATCTTAAGAAAGTGATTTTCAGTACCACCTGGAACCTTGCAGCTTGGGTCTAGTAGTCTGCTGCTTCGCTTTCATACTGAAGAGGTCACAGCTAAGGCCATACATCTCCATAGATTCTATCGAACAAGCCTTTTATTTACTTTTGTCCTGAGAGGAAAGTCTTGACTAGTGAGAAGCTTCTTCACAAGCAATATTGAAATTCATGGGGCTGAATGTCACGAAGCTAAGTGGTTTTCCAGTCACTTCATTCTCCTGAACATTTACGCAAGAATTTAAACATTATAAAAAGTACATACTTTCTCTTACATCATCAGAATTAGTGAAAAATCACTGGAAAGCAGTACAATTTTTTTTTTCTTCCAGAAAGCAGAAAATTGAACCTAAAATTTGGTACAGACTTAGCAATGGGATATGTTGGCAGCTGAAGGAGGTTACATTATGGGCCCTGACCAGTGTGAATAATAATATTCAAAACTATTTTCCTTTCTGCTTCTTCTGTATTTATACTTTGGGCTCATTTGTTTGTAATGTCCTATGCTATGATAGTTTTGCCTCTGTAGCCCATGATGAAATGTCATATTAGATGATACTGTAAACTTGCAGAATATTTAACAGCCATGAAAAAGCTATTCTTCACTCTCTTCTGGCTTCTATATGTTAATGTCTCCTTGTCTCCTTCAACACACTCTAGGTTTTTTTAGGGGTTCTTTACCTCTGGACATGCTTTCAAATCTCATTATGCAAATCCAGGATATGACACAAAGGCAAAAAGAATATATTCAAGTTATTAAATGAGAAATCTGAATTCTTTTCAAGAAGGAGTTAGATACACAGTAATAGAAATTAGAACTGTTAACTGCGAATCAATTTTCCAGCTGTCAATTTAACAAACAATAATAGAAGTTTTTTAATCAATTCAGTTGGCTACCTGATGCTTCCTTCAACAAGAGGCATTCTTCATATGACAGGTTCTTGGGAGAAGAGATGACAAAGCCCCCGTACATGGGCAGAATGCCTGTAACAGGAGACACCCTGCTACCAGCCCCCTGTAAAATCCCATCTCTGATGCCCAGCAAGGGGGTCAGGCAGGAAGAGGATGGTGCCCAGCGCTGAGTGAGAAGAGGAAATGGGGGAAGTATAGTTGCAGCGAGCAGAAAAAAGCAGATGGTGCCAGTCGGCTGTAGATTGTTGATTTTGGTTTGTAATTACAACTGGCAATCATTTTGAACCACTGCTGCTTTTTTTAATTATTCGAGTTTGATTGCAATTACAAGCCAAAATCAGCAATCCTAATAACAGAGCTCAGCGTCTTTTGATGAAGCAGAAAAACTCCCAAGTGTTTGGAACCTGACCTTACAACCCTGAAATTTAACAGGAAAACTTATTAAGAAGGAAACCTTTTGGACCATAGTTTGGGTGCCAATGTATTCATAGCTTACAACTGTAAGAGTAAGAAGGTTGCAGTGAGCACAGTTGAAGTTTTCTTTTGGAAGCGGAACTACAGTGAACAAAGCCAGCACTTTTCAAAGTGGCTACGAATTTTATGCACCATTTTGCTGTAGAGCTGAGTTTAAGGCAACTGGGTGCCTCAAGATGAACAAAAGCCTAAGGCTTTCTAAAATAGTGAACATTTTTGAAAATACATCTGACTTCTAACTCACTAAGAACCATCTCATGTCCGTAACAAAACTCTTCAGTGTTGTTAAGCATTTACAAGTAGGTCAGGAGTATTTTGAAATTTATCTGCTAGGTTCATTCAGCACCACAGGCTCACGCAGGGGGCAAAAACCCCATTCTAAGCTTGTGAGAATCATAGAATCATAGAACGACTTGGGTTGGAAGGGACCTTAAAGATCATCTGGTTCCAACCCTCCTGCCATAGGCAGGGATGCCACCCACTAGATCAGGTCGGCCAGGGCCCCATCCAACCTGACCATGAACACCTCCAGGGTTGGGGCATCCACAGCTTCTCTGGGCAACTTGTTCCAGTGCCTCACCACCCTCAAGCACTTAGATGGTATCAAATCCATTTAGTCTTTTTCTGCTAAATAACATGTGTTTCACTTCACAGTCAGTCTTAAGGATAAATCTCATCTTGAAATGAAAACAAAAACAGACTCAGGAAAAAGTTATAGAAAATCAGACTGGAAGTGACCTCAAGAGTGCATCTAACCCTTCTCTCCACTGAACTATACCCAAGCCATGCCTGACAGGGGAGTTCCTCAGGTGGAGATGCTGCAAACTTTTACAGCCTGTGCTATAGTTTTCCTATCTTTGCTCTCATTACACTATTCCCAGCTTTCAACGTAAGTCCTCATTGCTCCAATTAAAGCCTGGTATTTCTTCTTCTACCAACGGAACATGAAGTAAACAGTTTTCTCCCTCCATTAAGTCACAGAATCACAGAATCACAGAATGACAAGGGTTGGAAGGGACCTCGAAAGATCATCTAGTCCAACCCCCCC
>VWZZ01007701.1:82918-94485 GCA_013399095.1 Psophia crepitans | reverse complement strand
GTCTACTAAACCATGTCCCGAAATGCCACGTCTACATGCTTTGAACACCTCCAGGGACAATGACTCCACCAACTCTCTGGGCAGCCTGTTCCAATGTGTGACCACCCTTTCAGTGAAGAATTTTTTTCTTCCTAATATCCAACCTAAACTTTCGCTGGAGCAAGTTGAGCCTGTTTCCTCTTGTCCTATCACTTGTTGCTTTGGAGAAGAGACCAACACCCACCTCACCACAACCTCCTTTCAGGTAGTTGTAGAGGGCGATAAAGTCTCCTCTCAGCCTCCTCTTCTCCAGACTAAACAGTCCCAGTTCCCTCAGCTGCTCCTCATAAGACCTGTGCTCCAGACCCTTCACCAGCTTTGTTGCCTAAGATGGCAGATTTAAGATGACACCGGAGGTCACAGATTTTAAAACAAATGATGCTGACCAAGTCAGCAGTCCTATCCTGTAGGACGTTACTCTGGTAAAATCAGTTCTAGCAGTAACAAAGAGAATAGAAAAGCTGAAAAACTGGAAACCAGTGAACAGAGCACAGAAACAAATTGTGCTACAAAAAAACCAAACAAAATAAACGCCACTGGATCCCAAGACAGTGGAGTAAGAAAACTTACCACTACATTTCTCCTGGTAAACAGGAGGGAGACCACACTCATCTCATTTGGGTAGATGCTGCATGGCACTGGAAGGTTCCTCATAACCCCTCCACAGGCACATAAGCCGAAACCGTTGGCCAGGCACCTGGAGGAGCATTGCAAGGATGAGGAAGAAGAATTTATTTTATAACATTTTAACTTTATTATCAAGTATTTTCAGTATTAATTTGAATTAAATATATGGAATATGAATATATCATATTGTAACTAGACTAATAATCTGTCTTATTATTATTACACTCCAAAAACTTTTCATTATACCAATAACAAATTATTGTCTTCACACATAACATTGTGTTCTCCCTTTGCCCATAAAAAGAATTTGAGTGTCAAAGTCCTAAATGCTTCCCTCCTGGCCATCCAGCTGCTAACCCAGCTGATCTCCCATCCAGATCAATTATACGGTATCTCTTACAAATAGTTACTCTGTTATTACATTGGATCAATTTTGTGTTGTCTCAGGCTCTCAAACCCCACTGTACTGCAGTGAATGATTCATTGCGTTGCGTAGCAAACGTCTCAGGAAAGCCAAAGGTGCTCGTTGCAGTCACAGGGCAAGTGGAGCTTTAGACACACGAGAATAAAAGTCAGAGTTAGGAAAAGGGCATAGGATAAAGCAAAATTGAGAAATAAACTCTAGACCAGCCTGGAGAATTGCTCCGGATCACACGGTTTGAGTAGGCAGCCGTACAACTGACGGATGCTTGTGCTGTATATTCTCCTACATTCTTTATGGATATGACAAGCACAAGCCTGTCAACAGTTTCCACGCAACTGGAAACTAAATAATATGAATTAATATAAATAAAAATGCAAACAATTTACCATAAAAGTTTGAGGGTTGAATTATAAACAGGAAGTACAGAAATACACGTAAATGTTATTGTTTTAAAAAATCAAATTTATTTCAAGTTATTGACAGACTAATTTTACTCAGTACTGTTTTAACACTTTCTGACAGAGACAACATGCTACAGCTCTTCATCCAAGTTTGGAATTATACAAGCTGAAATACTACAAGTAGAAATCCTTCCTGTCCCAGGTTCTAAGAAAGATGTTTCTGAGAAACAGCATTGCAAGCTCCTAAATCAAATGGCAGATCTACTCCGTATGTTCTTTGATCTAATATAAATCAAATTAGGAACAACTCAACATTCTTGATAATCCAGAAGTTTCACTGATGGTTTCAGAAAATGTGTGTGCCAGGACAACGGGTCTGAGCCAGCCCTCTTTCCCAGTCATGGAAGGGTCACTGAAGAGCGGCTCACAGAAGCGCTGTGAAGACTCACAGTGAGTCATTTTGATTTACACAGGATTCCCAGTGATCCCATGCAGACGTGTGTATATATGAGAAATCTTGTGCATGCTAAGCTCAGCACCTTCAAGAAGCTTGGGACCTCAAACTCATGCTTGGGGCAGTCGCTTCATAAGTAGAAAAAAGACTGGCAACTTGCTAGATTGCCAGCATGGTAACTGCCTTCTGCTTAACACCTCCTCACTCTGTCCTCTGGCAGGCCGGGGCCCTCGGTGCACGCATGGCAGCCAGATGCCTCCATGCAGCGTGTGGTCCAAACTGGGAGCCCCAAGCAGGGGACTGCTAGGAGCCAGGAACTGAAATGAGGCAGATATGCAATTCACTGAGCTGCAATATTCTCGCTAGAAAAATACTGTGTCTGTTCATGTTGAACATAACCTGAGGAGCAGATGATGAAGAGAATTTATGTCCAGATACCTCTTCTGCAGAGTTTCACTGTCATATTTCAACAACTCACTGGCCCTGGTTGGTTTGAGAGAAAGCACTGTTGATTCTTTTTTTTTTTCCTCTCTGTTCAAACGTTTAATTATTTTAACCCCCACCTATCTAGACGTAACATGTTTTGATTCCCAAACCATTGTTTGGTGAAATTAGATGTGATTTCCTTGATGATTTATACTACTAAATTGCATGCAGGAAAATTTCAGAATTTTCTCTCTTCTGGGAGGGCTTTGGGTTTTTAGTTGTCTCCCTGTTCTTGGTGTGGTTAAGTTTTAAGATTTAAGCACTTGGGCTTTTAAAATAGCTGATAAGAAAATTAGTAAGATGAGCTGGCATGACATTATTATGCTGCTTTCACAAGCAGAAGGATCTACTCCAGGGCAGCTCTTAGGTCATCAGAGTCTACATTAGATCATCCTCAGGAGCTGCACAGCGAAGCTCCTCACACTGTAAGTCATGTACACAAGGAGGGTGAGCAGGTAGCAAGCCACTGGATGGGTCTCCTGGAGGTAATGAACAGAGCTCCTGCCTAATGGAAGAATTGTGTCCCATAATATTCAGAAATCCCTTTGGCACCATTA
Organism: Psophia crepitans; assembly: GCA_013399095.1. NCBI lineage: Eukaryota > Metazoa > Chordata > Aves > Gruiformes > Psophiidae > Psophia > Psophia crepitans. The sequence continues at coordinate 91,497 of VWZZ01007701.1, read as the reverse complement.
AAACTTCTGTTAAATATGGCTTAAAACATGCAGAACAGTGGGGTCAGCCTCATGAAGCTCCCCTGGAGCAAACTTAGCTGCGCCCAAAACTTCCAGGCATTCCCCACTACGGCAGAAAAATCTGGTTGTATCCAGAACGAGGAGGTGCTGATGAGAGGTCCCTGTTCAGCACTATTAATTCCTGAAAGTGTCAACTCAGAGATGGTCACTAGGCTGATTGTTCTCAATGAAGCCCCCATTAAATTAAAATCCTAGGAGAACTTGCATATTGTATATGTAGACCAAGAAACACTACCAAACGTCTAAGCAGCTGACAGCAGAGGGTCTCTTGGCACATTATAAAACCTAAGAAACATGTTCTTCTTTTTAACTGTCGATTAAAACAAAGAAAAAATCCTGAAAATCAAAATGAAATAGAAGACCTAAAACATAACCCCCCATATTTTAAATAATTAACATTAAATGAAAATAAAAGCATGAAACTAAAGAAACAAAAGAAGGAATCTGCTTTTGTAGATCTTGCTCCTTCTCTCTCTCCCAAAAAAACACAAATCACTGAAAAATAGACCCACCTTCTCAGCCAAGCTAAGAGCTGGGACTAATCTTCGTAAAACAACTTAGCTGGAGAAGTAGAGGATGGAGGCAAAACCTAAAGGCATAGAAATGTCTTCAGCAGCTCAAAGGCCAAGCATAGCAGTAAGCTGAACCCTGATATCGATACATTAAGAGAAGAACCAAAGCAACTTTTTTTTTCCTCTCCTCACAGGCCATTACACAAGTTAAAGGAAAGAAAAAGCAAAGAGAAAAGAAAGGAAAGTGATAGCTTATTTAAAATTAATGACCTGAGGTTAATTGGTACTTCACTGACTCAATTTGTAAATGGATTGGGATGGAGAAACAACGTCTTTCAGACAAGACCTCACATAGAGCACTTGCCCTCAATACACATAGAATCATAGTCATTACGGTTGGAAGAGACCTCCAGGATCATCCAGTCCAACCATCCCCCCACCACCTATTAACCACTAAACCATGTCCCACATGTGTCTCTATGGTCTAAAAACTGCATTTGACTATGGAGGAAAACATTTCCTTCTTACCGTAGTAATGGTTTTAACCTCAAAGGCTTCTTTCAGAGTCTTTTGTATGCAATGGTAATTCAGTTGCTGGATTTACTATTTCAAGGCATATATTGATGTGGGGTTGGAAGTCAATATTTTTCTCAGGGTTTTTCTCTCCAAATTCTTCCCTTCAAAGTCAGGGTTTTCCCTCACTGACTTTGTGTTGGCTGAAGAAGCTGGGCTCTTTCTGTGTTTGGAGAAACAGTTCTGGACTTTCACTGCTTCAGTCCTCTTATTCTCAGTTGTGATGATCTCCTCTGTATTTTGGGATTTATTTCTTCATACCTTCAAAGTTAACTTTGAGAAACTGTGAAAGTTTCAGTCATGATTCTTTCTGATCCAAAACAACACAGTGGCATTGAAGCTATACCGTATCACAGCAGATGGTTAATGTTAAAGGAAAGATCTTGAAGAAAACCCAATGACCTTTTTTGCATGATTTCAGGAAAAAGGGACTCTCACCATTTCCTCTCGTCTCCTCCCCATCTGCAGGTCATCGAATCCCTTACAATCGAAATTTACCTTCCAAGCAAGCTGACTGACTTCAGCTCCTGGTCAGCATTGTCCACTTCTGTACTGAACTAAATGCTCCAATGTTCAGAAATTCATCCCATTTCCAGGCCCATTAGACCTTGCTCAGGTTTCTTCCTCACCTACTCTAGATAAAGGCACAAGACTGAATCATGAGGGGACATGGGCAATGGGCTGCTTGCTGCTGGTTGCAAGGGCAATGTCACCTGCCCGATCCCACATCTCCTCCTGTACACTCAGAACCTGTTGGGACCTTTACGCTTCATAGGGAAAATAGAGACTACGGTGCTGTAGTAAACCTTGAGGCACACAGCTGTGTGCATTTACAAAGATAGCGGGATGTGTACGTGTACAATTGCTGTTTCAGTCAAGTTGGGGTTGGGGAGAGGGTGGCTGAGTCAGAAGAGAGAATTAGCTGACCCAATGCATCAGAAAACAAGTCTGTCTTTTGCCCGTGAATTATCGTAGGAAGAAAATAAAGGTGATTTGTCAAAGTAAGTCCCTTTCCTTTTCAGGTTACCTTGCTCTTAGAGACTGTAATGGGAGTAATGAAATCTTAAGTCTTCCTTCAGAACAAATTCAGCCTTCTCATAGCACTTTGTAGCATCTGTATACTCCCTCTCCATTACACCTAATTATTTAGACTAGCATAATTTTCACAAAAATAGGCATTCTAAATAACAGACAATACACATAGACCTGTTCTGCAAATGATTTTTCACGCATACTCAGGGAGGTATGTAAAGCACACAGTCAACACAATGTGTCCTGTACCTTCCAGAAGAAACTGTTCAGCGTGTCCCTTATTTCCATTCATATAAGCTGAAATACAATATAATGATTCAAGATGAATGCCAAAACCTAGGCATTAGGCTGATTTACCAGAGTGGAGGAGAGGAACCAGCAGGGTTATTGTTCCCTCTCCATGGCAGGTGAGAGAGAGGGGCCACTTTGCTCAGGTGGCCTCCACCTCTTGAGGGTAGATCATGGGAGAGCCTGTTGAACATGGAACCCATTTTCCCTTTCACTGGTCCTTCCCTGCACTAGTCCTGAGCCTCATCACCACAAAACCATGAAGTCAGTATAAAAAGTTTTCCATTTTGTTGTGGGATTTTTAGCATTTGTTCCCCAATCCTTTGCCCCTCTCCAGCCCAGGAACACATTGGACAAACTGTCCAAGCAAGCTGGTGACCCCGTTTGGCCCACGGCCTGGCTACTCTACCAGTTGGCATTCTGGACCCACTGATACCCTCAGTCAACCTTGCTTCAAGGTAATTGGAAGTAACACCAACAACCGGGGTTCCCCTCACAAGCTGCCACTGACCATTAATATATTCTTTTTGTTTACACAGTGTGCAATAGAATACAAAGGAAAGAAAATGTCTAAGATTAACCTGCCAGCTTTATGTAAAAGCAGCTAATGCTTCAATCTCTATTCTGTTCCATACTGTGAAAGTAAAGCAAGGTGAACGTATTAATAAAATATTTAAAGAAGCCCACAATCTTTTGCATTTTTAAAAATTTACTTTTCCTTAAAAATTAATATTTGTAAACATAGCAAGTATGAACACTAGCCTGTTTTCAGGAAGGGGTACAATGTAGAAAAATGTTCAGCCTGAAAACCCTTCACTGACCTCATGAAATAGCGAGAGCGGAAAGATTCATCATGAACCACCAGGTAACCCCAGAGAAGACTGTACTTATATTTTTCAGGTTGCAATCCAGGCACATACTGACCTCCAGAAAATTTTACTTCATCAACTTCAAGATTTTTTTTCTCATTCCTGCAAAGAGCAGCCTTCAAAACTTCCTGCATACACATCACTCAATTCAATTCCCAGTCTTACTGATCACTCATTAGAGGTTAATAAATGGGTTTTAATTATTTATACAATTCACTCATTTCAAAACCATAAAACTGAAATTTAATACAGAAATGAGTCTCAACCTAAAGACATGAGATAAGAGCACACAAGTTCATGGGAACCGATCACCTGGAATCTTAAACAGAGACTACCACCTCTGTTCNTGCCTTGAGGGAAGGTTTAGACTGGATATCAGGTAAAATTTTTTCACCGAAGGGGTTATCAAGCATTGGTCAGGCTGTCCAGGGAAGTCACCATCCCTGGAGGTATTTAAAAGACATGTAGACATCTAAGATGAGATCTTATTTGCAAGTGTCTTGCCTCCTTACAGCTTGCATCTCTTTGGAAGTCTGTATCTCCCAATATACCATCTCTCAGACTCCATCTATATGGCATCTCCAGGATACTTATCTTCTTACTATCTAACTATTCCCATGATTCACACAAAGGGCATGAGTTTTTATTGATGGTGTATAGAAGGGCAGAACATATTTTTAATTTCCTTACATACTTTCATTTTAAAGATAAATCTCACTTTATTTTTGTTCACACTAATCTGTTTGGTTATTCTTTCTGGCAGACTATTGTAATGCATAGGTACATCTTAGAAATCCACAGCTCAGTCCATGTTTTCTGGCCCACAGCATGGTCTCCCGCTGCACAGGCAACAGCACTGCTGGTGCGGTCTGAATCATAGAATCATTAAGGTTGAAAGAGACCTCAAGGATCATCTAGTCCAACCGTTCCCCCACCACCTATTACCCACTAAACCATGTCCTTCAGTACCAGATCCAACCTTGAAGTGTAGCATCAGAAGAAATAACATGCATGAGATTACTGGCTTCTGTCCTAATGCAAAGGAAACAGCAGCTAAAATGCCTGAGGCACAGGGAAGGCAGTTTCCTTACGTGTTGTCTTCTCCATGAAGATTTGATATTTTAGCTTCCCTGAGATTAAGTCACTGATTCTCACTGGAAAGTACAGCTCATGTCTGCATGACGATGGCCTGATAGGACTTTATAAAACATGGTAGACAACATAATTTCTTTTATAGCTAGGGAAGTAAAGTACAGAAAAATAAAACAAACTTCCTTAGACCAGGCACCAAGACAGAGCAGAACGTAAATCAGAGCTTGGGATGGGTCTGTGAGCAGTCACCACTGCAGTATGCAGCATCTCTGAAGCGTCAGCGAACGTGCCAGCCATCAAGAGCTCCTGCCTCCCTGGGCCAGGGCAGCCATGAAAAGCAAGAGCTCTCTTAGTGCATACAGGCAAAGAATACATACATCACCCAGAGCCCTGCATCTTACCACAGGGATTTGGAGCAACGGAAAGCAGCAGCAAACATCTCACTAAAAATAAACAGACCTCTCCCTCCCAGCAGCAAGGCAGCTCAGGGCCAGGAAGGAGCCCCTGGTCAAACTCATTTACATCGATGATGTTTTCCTACACTTCAAGAAATAAATGGTGCTGCGCTTATAACTGCATCAGGCAATGACAATTCCCGTGGTTATTGAGCTTTCAGGTTTCAAGCAAACAGCAAGCTGTCCTGGAGCGAGCTGAGTGTACACGCTGCTGACGTATTGCTGCCTTTCAGCCCATCCTCCAACCCACAAGTTTCGTGCATTTGGAGCAGGTCACCTCCCGGGCAGCCAGGACAGCAAGTGCGGCCATCCACGATCTCTGCTTCTGGGCAGGAGCAGCATGCTCCAGCAACGCTGTCCAACCTGATGCCTACGGTGTGCTGGGCTGGGCTTCAGCAGGCTGCTGCACAATGCTCCCTACACAGCACGTCAGTGGCAAAGTCAGCGGATGTGGGAGCAGTATGGTAGCGCAGATGTACTCAAAGCTCTGAACTCAGACCCAGACTATGACCCTCTCCTCAACGGATACCAATTATTTGCACAAGGAAACACCTCTGCACTACCTACCCAGGCTTCAGTGTCAGCTGAAGGCAGAAAAACCAAACGTGCTACTGCTTGTTGAATTCTGACATTCTTTTCCGTGGTCCCCAGTGCTGAATTACACTGCATGCAAAGCTCTGTGTGCAGGTATGTATTTACACTATCATACATGGGTGAACTTCAAAAGGAACCATTTTATGATCCATATTCTACATGAATTCCCTGCAGCTCTCAGACAGCAGCCACAGAATAATCCTGACAATATCTTTTCCTGCACAAAGATCCATTTTATTTTAAGACTGAAGGGACATTTCTGTTTTATTTTTTACTGAAATACAGTGAATGGGTTGGCTTTTCATTTATCAACAATGGTGCTTACGAATAAAAATTACTAGAGATATAGGGCAGGAAATACATACAAGTACAAACCTTGGATTTACTCATAAAAAAATAATCTTCAGAAATGCTTGATGTCCTTTAGCACATCCGATCAGTCATTAATTTTGTGCTTAGTGAAGAGGCACTTCACTGCTTCTCTTCTAGATCTTCAGCTTCCTCACATACTTTGTTTAGACAGCTGTTTGCCAGTTTTAAATCTGACAATATTGAAGCCTATGCAAGCGAACTCATAAATGGAACACATAGATCTACACATCTCTGCTGCGAAAGTTGTATTTCTTTTATGCCCATATCCATATCAAAAGTGTCAGACCAATACAGCAGAGCTGAGGGGTACTGGTGGCACTTCCTTTAACAGGACCACCAAGTAGAGTCAAGTTTGGGTTACACCCAACTGTTTTTAGTTTAGCTTACACATGTAAACCCTCTGGGACTGGACAGAATATTCCAGAAAATTAAAATTTAGCAATGGATCCGCTGCACAGAAAAAAGAGGTTACTCATCTCCTCACTGGTTTCTCAGGCATGTACTTTATCATATGGCATGTTATTTGATTTAATGCTTATTAAAAAAAAAACCCTCAAAAACCAAAAAAACCAACCAGAAGCAGAAACCCACACAGATTTGAGAAGTCTTTAGTATAGTTTAAATCTACATCACGCTTTGGGATCTCACAGAAGAGCAGGAGATCCTTAAAAACCAAGTCCCCACTGTGATGAAAAACAGCTCCAGCACTGCAAAACCAAAACATTCACAGATACCCTTAAATAGCCAACAAGCACAGAAACTTTGCTGTTTGCAAATCATGTTGTTTCCATACTTGCGCCATAACCCTAGTGTCTGGTGCAGCGTTTAGTCTCTACACTACACTGTTTCAAGCAGTGGTTATAAATAAAATAGATACCATCACCCACACACAATAAATCTGCTTTTTTTTGGTCCATCTCTGCATCCTTTATAATACAGCAGGTGCCTGTTGACATTTGGCCTTTTGAAGATTTTGGCAGGAGACAGCACTATTTATCAATTTAATCAGGGTGGAGAGGTTTTTTGCATGTGTTCAGGTTTTTTTTGGGGGGGGAGGGGCAGTGTTTGTTGGTTTTGTCGCTTTTTTTTAAACACTGGCTTTATTAAAAGTTCAAGTTACAAGTAACACTTGCAATACAGAAACTTCATAAATGTTAACCATAAGCAAGGTCCCAAAGGGGAAAGCCCCTAAATGTATCACTTGCACAGGAATAACAGGGGGATCTATAATTTCCTGTGTTCCGTGGCAGGAGGACCAGGCAAGAGCACAACCCGGATCCACAGCTTTGCGTCAAATAATCGCCGTCTTCGTTAGCACAAGACATGCCTTTGTCACTCACGTCTGCGAAAATTCAAAGGGGATGCAAACCTTTCACAGCTAGCTTTGAGAGCCGTTGGTCACTCGTCCCCTCTTCTCGCCGAAGGGAGCAGGGACAAAAGGAGGACAGCTGTGCTGTCAGTGGCGTTCACAAGCTATCATCCACACCCCACAGCCAGGGCTGGGTAAGCAGGTCTGGCCAAGGACTAGTTTGTGCTGTGGCAGATCAGAGGCAAGCCAAGCTTTTATTTGACATGTGGGAAGACTCTCTCCCACGCAGGAACAAGGGACCCCAGAACAATCACAGTTACCTGGCAATCTAGGATGCTCCATGATTTCAGATGGGCAGCAAGTCCTTACCCAGATCAGGCACTTGAATTTACACCTCGAGGGGCTGCTCCACGCACTGTCTCATCAGCTGAAGAACCGCTTATTCAAGATGGTCTTTCCCATCAATGTCATCCTGCTTTGAATAAAGCTACACCGAAGCAAGGACTTGAATCTTACATCAGGGTCACAGCAACCCACCAGATGGCTTCCCCCTATTTTTGTCCCAGTGCTTCTTTGGAGAACAGCATCACCATTAGATACAACTGGGTGAAGCTGACTGCAGAAAAGCCAGCTGCACGCTGATCAGGGCAGGAATAGGCTTTGCCTAACCAGAGGCCTGCAAACTGATCATCCACGCTCCGGCTGAGCTTGGCGGATATCAGAGTACTCACTGTCTGGGGAAGAGGATTTAAATTTTTCATTAGGCTGAAGAAGGACTATGGATGCATTGTCCATCTCTGCAGTGCTGGTCATTCTCCTTGGAGACTGAAAGAAATCATCTATTATTAGAGTATTCCAAAACACTTCTTCAAAACATAAAGGATATTTAAGCAATATTCTCTATTGCAGAAACAGCAGTGTAAGAAGATTCTTATTCCATAGAATGAACAGAGCTGCTAAAAAAAAAAATCAATAGTTTGTAAAGAATTCTCATTCTAGAGGATGGAATCTACTAAACAGCCCCTTAGTAAGTTAATAATTCAACATTCAGCCAAATTTTGGCTTCATTAGTCACTCAGGACTAATACCCTGAGTTGAAAGGGATCCATGAAGATCATAGAGTCCAACTTCTGACTCCACACAGGGCAACTTGAAAGTTAAATCATGTATCTAAGAGAGCATGTAAGCCATTAAACTATGTAACTTCTCCCTTAGCATCCATCCTGGGGAGCAAGGGGAGGTTCCCCTGGAAAATACAGTAATTTCTGAGGCATCTATGAATGAAGATCAAACAGTTGTTGCACAGGTTTAACACTGCATCTTACACATTCTTTTAGTTGGGGGTTAACTTAAAAATAACAAGTCAAACTATGAATACGCTACAAAAAATTAATCCAATGATCCATGCAATTGCTCAGCTCCT
>VWZZ01007701.1:68563-82881 GCA_013399095.1 Psophia crepitans | reverse complement strand
CCCCCCCCCCCCCCCCCCATTCCAGTCAGTGCTTACACTCCTACCTTTTGGTAAGCAATCAAATTATAGCAACCTAAATAGTTCAAGAGAAATTAACCTTGTGTTCAGCTCACCAAAGCTCTGGTAGATATTTAAATTTCTTATCTCATCCATGAGAAGAAAATTGATTTTATACTAATCGTCTCCAACACGCTTCTGTTTCTTCCGAGAGCTCTTGTTCAGGACCTGACTTCAGGGCAGGTACACTGACGCAGAAGTCCACACTTTCAAAACGAACTACACTTTTTTTTTTTTAACCTCCTTTTTCATGAGGGTAAAAGTGATTCAGCTTCAACACACACATTGACACGCTGCTAAATAAGTTTTAAATGGAACTCAGCATGACAGCATGGTCAATAAAGACTGGAGTTAAATTTTGTTTTAAATCTTATTTCCTTTAAAATACAGATGAACAAAGGAGCTGAATACTACACAATCAATATTTAAAATGTAAATTCTATCATTCTTCTAAAACTGTATAGAGGCTTTCACTGACCTTGCACAATGATGCTCAGTCCATTTCTGCAGAGGAAATTAAGCTACAGAAAAGAGCAATTATAGTGATTCCAAGGGACAGTTTTCTGCCCCCAGGTACTGCTGTCGTTCAGCAAGTCCTGATCCTCCCACGTTTGAATTCAAAGTACAATGGCAAGTATGAACCTGAAAACTGAGAGTTTACCATGTCGTATACATCAGTGGATTATAGCTTATGTAATTTATTTTACCTATTAGATCAGTGCTAGCATGTTTCCTTTTAAAAGGTCTGAAAGTACTGCAGAAAGTTTATGATGCAATAATAAACAACTCCACATACTGAAAACTGAAGACAAACATGAAAACTAAAATCAATCCATAACTTCAGCCAAAAACCCATTATTCCTATTCCCTGGCATTATTGCTTTGGGACAGGAAAGACTGGCAGAGAGACAAAAGGGAAGTGACGTGACAGGAACAATACTAATTTCTATTGTAAATGACATTTTGCATTGTTGAATTAGAAAAAAAAAAGTCTTGCAAAGAAATCAAATTAATGTACAGTGTTTATTACCTTCTATTAATCTTAAGTCAATCATTTTGATATGACTAAGTTAATTCTGAAATAAACAGACATTTTTAAATGCATATGAAGATGAGAGGCTTTAACATCATTGAGAGTATTTAGTTGATCTGTACTCTTAATCCACATGCAAAATACATCGATCAAATAGTGTACATTTTCTTTCATTTTACACTGGTCCATAATAAAGCACAATTTCTGAGGATGGAGGGGAGAATTTCACGGAGGGGAGACATCATATTTTCAAGTAGCCCTTTTATTTAAAAAAGAGCATCAACCATATACTAAGCCAATGTGTTTCTCTCTCATTTTGATTTTACTTACAGTATACAGTGTTGCAAAATATACAGCTCACCAATGATACAGAAACAGTGGCCCGTTATTAGGGGCAAGTAACAAAAACCCAAACAAACAAAGAAATACAACAGAAAAGAATTCTACAGATTAGAAAAGTCATATTTTAGAACATTATGCCACTTCAGAGCATCTCCAATGCTGATAAGAAAGGTCATGCACAATGTTTTTTAAGAAAATGTTGTCATTAGTCCATGAGAGATTTGTCTGCATGCTTCACATGAACAGCAAAAGGTACAAGTCACAGGGAGAGCAGCTTTCTCCAATTATCTTTTAGGCCTATCTATGTCGTCAATAGCAGCTAGCAGCTTCTGTCTTGCCTTTTTGTTGATGTGGGAGCCCAGACAAACATTCACCAGATTGGTCAACTGCTTTGTGGAATATTCCTGGCAAATAAAAGCAAATCATGTTATGGCAGAATAGAACACTGGACAAAGACAGAAAATTTTAAAATGCAGTCATACATACTGTGGACTTGTCAACTGATAGAATTAGTCAGTACTCAAGGGAGATTTAAAGTGGTAAAGTCAAGTCTAGATAGTTTTCATAGTTGAGGCAGGGGGCAAGACTGTATTTTGCTCCATGGCAGATTATAATGGAAAATGTTTATGACTTTAGTATTGTTGGACTGAGTTCACAGAAAGAAATTCTGTGAACATATATGGATCTACATCAATTTTTGATGTGTTTTCAATTCTTTGGGATGTGTGGTGGGAGATACATATGAAAATGAGATAAGCTTCTAACACAACAACATTTTTTCTAAAGAAATTGTGACAAAAGTTGATCATTTTTATTTTGCTTTCTCATTTCCAATAAGCTTCTAAATACTTCCGTTTACAGGGTCTCCAAACAATGTTAATTTCAGTACATGATAAAGGAGGAAAAAATGTCAAAAATGTTAAGACAAGAATTCTTAACACCTGTCAAAACACCACATTGGCCAGTACTACCTTTATACTTAAGACTATCCAAAATATAGCTTCCACCAGCAGATTTAAACAAGAGTTTTTCCATGTAGGTCACTAAACAACAGTAAACAATCTCTTTTTTAGCGCCAGGTATAACAAGGAAAATTATATTAAAGACGTATTTCTTTAATCTATTTCTAGTGAGATTTACAGTAAATCCAAAAACCAGATTTCAAAATGCTCCACTTTAGAAGATTTTTCACTTTAACAATGGGAAGCTCTAATGACATGTGACTTATTTATGCATTCCTGTTATAACTGTTAGGTTATGCTACCACAAAAGCATGCGGAATGCTTCCAAAACACCAATGAAGACTTATCTCAGAGGGCAATGTTGGTCCTGATTCAGTACTATAACATGAAGAAAGACTCTTACCCGTTGTGCCTTACAACTTAGTTTAAGCAATCTACTCCTTAAGGCAAAGTGACTTCAAACCGTGCTTCTTGCTCTTCGGAATATGCCATAGTGCACACAAGTATTTTGAAATTAATTTCACTCTAGTTCTCTATGGTTTTTGACACAATAGGAAGATGTAACTGGTTTATTCATCCTTCCAGTCATCAGATGTTGAATCAGTACAAACACATATGAAGTTACCTTCATAAATACAATGAACATATACCATGCACATAAACATTTATATTTATACTGATTCCCATATAGATTGTTATAATAAATTTATATATACATATATATATGCATATATTAATTTTTAACGCATAGCAGCATTGATCATTTATAGTTGTTAGCATGATTCTATCATCATGGTGAGTTTTCCCGACAGACAGTAAAAGAAAGCAAATTTAACTCTTACCCTATGTTCTTTTATCCAGCGTTCCATGTCATTTTCTGTTAGGTAGTAGGCTTTAATGTAGGTCTCCACAAATTCTTTATCTGGAATAGGCCTAATGTCTGTTAACTTCTCTAGTTTCATTAAGAATTGCTGAAAGTCCAGTTGCATCAAGGCACGTCCTTCATTGCTGCACTTCTTTACATTGGCGTAACTGAAAAGAGAAACACAGTGGAAAGTAAAACTTAGAAGGAAATAAAAACGAATCTTACTTCTCCAAGTTGTTTAACTTAGTCCTTTGAACCTTGAGGAGGGACATAATTATAGTTTTAAGTTAAAAGCAGACAAGAACTCCTCTTAGCATGTCTCATGCAGAGTTTTATTTGCATTAGTATAGTATTTTTTAGCCTCACTCATAGACCAGAACCTCACTGTACCCAGTGATACTTTAAAAAACCACCATCACCCAAAAAACATTCCTACATTGAACAACTTACCAGAAGTGGGTTAAAGGAAATTAAATCAATGCTGCTCAGCACACTAGACAGTGGCTTTAGTAAGTGATCATGACTACTGAAGTCGGAAAGGTAACGCAGCAGCTTTAGGAATGATCTCCAGGAGCTTGCCAAACCAATAGCGGCAGCATCAGCGAAAGGCACAAAGCTGTTTGTTCAAAACCACCCACGACCAGAGGAGAAAGGGTGGCAGCACTGCCTAATCTCTGTGAGAGGTTAATGTTTTAATGAGAGTAGATTGACAAATAAACTCGTGAAGGGTTTCAGCTCAAAGGAGAAGAGAGAGTAGCTGAGCTTAGGGCAAGGTAATACCAGGAAGGATTACAGTGGGGGGTGATAAGCAAGAAACGAGGAAAATGGTATTTGCAGTTTTTCAAATGGATAAGAAATTGCATTTGTCAAGATCAAAGGAAATGACACTGCAGTGCCCTTAACAGTGCTAATTTCAGCTGAATAAAAGGGAACAGAAAAATCTTTGGTCTGGGCACATCATCTTGACAGACTTCATGCAGCCTACCCACAGGCTGCTGCCACAAGCGACAATCCTGTCCCACCGTTTCCATTCTTCCCTTGTACCAAATTTAACACAATTCAGTCTTCCGTTGGTTGATTAAATTGATCCTAATTATTATACAGTTCCTAGATTATTAGGTCTGATGCAAAGAAAGCAGCAGAAACATGCATCTGGAAACTGGATATACAGCATGATCACAGTAAGAATAGGAAGAGATTGCACCCTTACATTTAGTATGCAGAACTTGCAGAAAGCAGAACTAACAGAGGCAAAACCAGAGGGGACCAAGGCACAAACCCTCTGGAGCTCCGTAGAAGATTGGACCATGACTCTGAATAGGACACACTGAAGCACTTCAAGAAGCCAGATGGGAGACAGGAGAGAACACAGAACTAGGAGATAAAGCAGGGAAAAATTTAAAGATGGATATGGCTGACTGTACTGGAGATGATTCTTCACTCAGTGAAGAGCTTGATGAGAGCAATTTCAGTTAACTGGCTGACTGGAGGAGAAACACCTCCTTCATGACTTTTAATTCCATACGTTCATGGAAATCAGAGATAAAATAATTTAGGAAGGTATTGAAAGAGTCAGTCATTCAGAATACCTTCCTTCCCTGTCCCCATTGGCAAAAGAAACTACCAGATATGTGAGGAAAAAAAAGAGAACTGGGCAAGAATGAGAAATTACAGTCAGATATTTGGGAGGATATTATAATGAGTGCTCTTACACTCTAAGAAAGGGCACAGGACAAATAGTATCAGCAAGGTATTCCCAGTCGACTCTGACCAGTTAGTGAAATACTGCATGGAGTAAGACATATGAGTGATCTTCAGAGCTAAGAATCAAGTTTAAAAATGAGTTTAAAAATGATGGCTTGATGGAAGCAGTGGAAGCTGACGATCCTCAACAGACCGTTAACACTTGCAGGAGGAGGAGGAGGATGTTGTTGTTGAAGGAGGATGTCCTAAATTAGAGTAGGCAGCAAGAGAGTGGGATGGAAAGAAGTAAAATAGATATTAGGGAGTGCATAAGGTAAAGACAACCAGGAAAGAACTATGGAAACGTGCAGAAGGAGTGGAAGACAGCACATATTCTGTAATGCAGAAGCAGCTGTGATGAGAGCCCAGACATATGTAGCAATGGGACAAGCACACAAAGATAAACGCAGTGTATGAAAAGACGACAATACTCAGGCTACAATACTGACTCTGAAAAGACTGGGACACTAATTAAGATGGAGGGAAGAGCAAGGTGTAACAGGTCCTGACTAAGGTGCTTGAGCCTCTATTGACCAAGCCAACTAAGACACTTCCCTGTTCCTGATGAATTTGGAAAAATCCTGCTCCATGGCTACTCTAAGATAACTACTAGGGTTGACAACTCCATCTTTCTTCCTGGCAAAGACCAATGGAATCACCAGAGATATGCTGGCAATTACACCTTAAGCTGCTGCTTTGCTCTGTTGAGAAATGATAATTTTCAGATAGAAGGGTGCTTTCCCCAGTGCACTACAAAATGAGAATGTTAGACATTATCACTATAGACATATTTGCCCAAAAGCAAGACTTTCATGAACTACTTACCCTTCCACTAGGGTTCTGTTGGCCAATCGTATGCAGTGCTCCCAAAGAATGTTGGAGACTGGCAGGGGAATACGTACTCTCTTAGACACCTCGTTCAATCTTCTGTTAAATTCTTCAAATTCCTGATGAAACATGAAAGATCATTATTCCTTTAGCATAAAAGGGATCATACTCTATACATTCCTATCAACCACAACAACAACAAATAATTAGAAATGCACATGAAAGAGAACACTGAAAAATAAGAACAAAGTACAGAAGCTAAATAGACACAATCTGTAGAGACAAGCTTAATATGTAGGGTAGAAAGCACACCGCTTTTAGTATATGATTCATAATGGTACCTCAGTATTTTTTTTTAAAAAAGAAAATACTGCTCTGTTCCCCAGGGGTGTAGTGCTCTGTGAAATTAACACCTCTGAAAATTAACCAAGTAGCTAATCCTTCAAATGCTACTTTGATTGCCTCACTCCCTAAACTCACCTTTAAAAATCAATATACAGCCACTGAAGACAATCCAGTGATGATTTCTTTATCTCTCTAAATACCCTCCCCATCAGCTTTCAGAGAGCTGCTCACAAATACTGTAACCACTTCTGGTTCTTCAACCTTTTGCATTAGATAGCTCCCTGGTCCTTTAAACTGAGTTGAGAGCACTCGCTGAAAGAGAGTCCAAATCTAACAGTTTAGGAGCATACTATGACACTGGATAACAGGTAGAGGGAAGGCACCTATTTTCACCTGAAACATCAACGGCCTGGATGGATTTGAGCTGTTATTATGAGTGACAAACTAGTCATAACTGAACATAATTACTGCTACAATGATTTTGTGACTTACATGAACTGAAATAGAAGTCTGCTGCCAGTGACTAATGCTTGTTGCATTTAAAAAAAACTATTAAATGACTTAAATATAAAGCAGACTGATAATAAACTGCTCTGTGCAACCAGCAAAAGCAGTTTGTGCTGCAGCTTATTAAGGCTGCACTTGTCCAGTAAAGTACTTTCATTCCAAGGCTGTTGATTCAGGTGTTTTTTTCATCTTTTTTTTTTTCCTCCTCCTTTTTTCCAGCCCCACCCTCCCCCCTCAAAAATTCAGTAATTGAAGAAAATCAGAAGGGAATCTCAGTAACTAGTTTTGGCAGGAGAAAACAGGGTACCACAATGTCACAGTTTAACCTGCATACAACTCGCTTTTCTGAAGATGAGGACGCCTACCACTCTGTGTTAATGTATTTCTTGAACAATCCTCTTTCCCCACTTTTATCTGCTTCCATACATACCATAGCTGAGTATAGAATTTTGCATGTGTGCACGCATGGCTAAAAGTAGTTGGTTATTACACTAAACACTGTGCTTATATCTGACACTCCCAGAGTCCCAGGGTACACCACAAATCACTAACTGCTTAGCAGTAATCTAAAAGCTTCTGTGGCAACTATTATTTATTATATAATGTAAAGGCCAGAAATGGTTCTAGCCCTGACTAGCCTGAAGCAAATTCATCAACAGCTGCACACTGAGAAAAAGTTCTATTGCAGAGACCAAATGTAAGTACAAACTCATATCCAAAAGCCATGGCAGCATAAAGAAGGGTAATCACAAAGATCCAGACAAATTCAGTGCAAAGATGTATCATCTTCTATCAGATTCTCCCTTCCTTGCATTGATTTTTTTTTAAGCAGAGAACAGCTACAAAGTACAAAGGTGTAATGAAAACTGCTATTCAACACAGATGCATAACTTTTTTTGTGATACATCGCATATCTTTAAAATAAAATTTTCATTTTCTCTGCAAGAATTAGTATAATTCTACCACTGCCAGAATTCTTCCTAAAGACCTAGAAACATAATTTAGGCATATATAGAAGTATGATAGGGGGATTCTCCAAAGAACTGCTTCTGTATGTCACAAGATGCAGCAATTGTATAACCCCTCCTATTGAACGCAGTTGAGAAGTTGGGTGAATAACTTCTTTTTTACTTTCCTTTTCAAATACTAACGTCTAGTTATAGCAACTTCAGTTTGATAGTGCACAATCATTATCGGTACTGGTTTGACCTATAGCCCCTATGATACATCTCAAAGACAACTAATAGAATTATGCAGAACAGCAAATAGCTATTGTTAAAAAACCCCACTGTCTCAGGCCACTGGATTTTCTTCAGTGTTACTCCACTTATTACACATTTATCTACCATTCAAGACACAGACATGAAACTCATTAAACTCCTGCAGTCACTTTCACCCACCATGTAGTCAAAAAAATCAGCACTGAAAACAATCTGCAAGCAGCAAGAATAATGAAAATTCTGGACAAACCTCCTTATAATAACTTACCATTTGTCTGGATGCTGTATTGCTCTAACCATACAACTTTAACAGTTTTAGTGAAGTATTACAGTAATTTAATGTTTATATAAACTCTAGCACACCATTTCCGAGAAAGCATTCACCTTTAAAAGAGCATCTACATATATATTGTGTTGTGACATGATTTCCTTCACATCCCATTTCACATTAGCCATGAGAAGCAGCATTTGTTCATAATCAATGGCTTTAGCAGCAACAATCCAATAAACTGGTTTACGCAGTTCACTAGCAGTTGACACTGTCTGAAACAGAATACAAATAAAATTCAATTCAGTACATTTCTGGCTAGTAGAGCAATACATAACTATGATGTACAGGTGTCTGCGCTATATTGTACAAGTTTCAAATCCTCTGTTTAAAAATCAGCTGTGAATTACACAATTCTGACCTGAGAATAGAACTGCTGAAGAAAAGGCTTCTTGGCAGCTGGCATCACCGCATCAAGATGAGGCTGAAGAAACTCAAACTGCTCAGCCAGAAATACCCTTTGAAAGAAAAGAAAATTCACCGTGAACTAAATGCACCATTTGGCATGTCTCTGTACAACTTTTACTCTACAATTGACATATTTGCCAATAATGACAGGTAACCTTGGAAAATTTAATCCTGAGAATAACTGTACCAGTTTCAAGCCAGCATATCAACAACTATTCTCAATTCTGACAATTTCAAAATATGATTGCATATTTTCTAACTAAGCATAAATGAATGCAAAACCAGATAAGCTCTTCTGAAAATACATTTTTAAAATTCTAATTTTTAGATGTCATCTTGTGTAGGGGAAAAAAAATTCCCATCTGACTCTATTACTCTGACTACTTTTTAAGAGTTTTGTGTTCCTTGCTTGTTATAATCTCTTCTTCATAGGTAAACTTCCACGCACTGCAAAGAACATTGCAATCCAAGCCAAACCAATACAAACTAAGCAGTTCTGAGTTTCAGCCATCAGCACATGAGTCTTTAATGTAAGTTTTAAGTGAATCATACAGATTAAATACTCCCATTAGCCTCTTTAAAATTAAAGATTTTTCCTGTTAGATTTGGCCTTGCACTGCCACAAATTACTGGACCAGCTACAGTAAAATTTCATAGCATATGGTGGCAGGTGATTAGTCCAGATGGTTACATCCCACTACCTTTAAGAAATTACCTCTATCACTCATATTTAAAACCACATTGAGAAGTAAGAATTTTTGACCCCTCAAGAAGGTTTTGGCTTGTAATCACAATCTCTTAAACAATCCATAGGTTTCAGTGACCACAAAACGC
Organism: Psophia crepitans; assembly: GCA_013399095.1. NCBI lineage: Eukaryota > Metazoa > Chordata > Aves > Gruiformes > Psophiidae > Psophia > Psophia crepitans. The sequence continues at coordinate 73,409 of VWZZ01007701.1, read as the reverse complement.
AGTGTACAATAAATAACATACAAGGATTCTGTGGCCACCACTCTCTCTGCCAAACCATACAGCGAATTGCCAGACGTCAAAACTACAAGATGACTGAGATGTGGGCTTGGCACCTTCTCCTTTCTTTCTTCAGCAGCTGTGAGAGTTCCTGTGGGATCAGCAGAGACCTCCTAAAACAAAGAATTAAACAACTGAAAAAACAGGAAAACAGCAAGAATGGCTCCAGCCGAACAGTTTCAGATGACAGGTGAGATGAAGGAATGTTTGTAATTCTAAGGTGTAATTTAAATCAAGACTGAATCAAAAGGCAAGCATAGAGTTTTCTATTCAAACAGCATGGTGTTCAAACAGGTGAAAAAAAAATAAATCACAATCTATCACAGGGAAAAGAAAAAAAAACAAAGAGAAGAAACTTTTTTCTTAATGCCCATATAGGCTTTAGCTCAACTGCCTTCTCCTGACTTCTCACCCTTGGAGATAGACTCTTGAATCTGACAGCAACCAAATAAGGAGCAGAGGGAAAGAATAATTAAAAAGAAAAAAGTAGTAACAAAGAAAAACTAATTATAAAGTAAAAATAAAAAATCAAAAAAGGAAAAAATAATAAAAAAAGAAAGGTAAAAGAAAAAAAAGGGGGAAAAGCAGGGAGGGGGGAAGAGGGAAGACCAAAAAGGGGAAAACAAAGGGAAATCCCCCACCTCTACATCTGAGTAATGTAAGGACAAGTTACAGCTAGAAGAATAATCACAGAAGGAAGAACTTCCCAGAGCTATAATATTGGTCTAAGTAGGTATAAATGGACACCATCTCAAAGCTTAGCTGTTTGCCAAAGGTCTATCAGGACACAAAAACATAAAGCTAGTTCTGGCTTTAAATTAATTACTCATACGCTGTTTACTACATATACACAGGCTATGAAACTATGAGAAATGCTACAAAGAAAAAGTGATTATCGAACCCAGAACAGATAAAGAAGGTAGGTACGTTACGGCACTGATTTCTTAAGAGCCTTCCATGACCCTGGGATAGAAACTCTATGGCTAGAAAAAGTGCTACAAGAAAGCAGCCTCTCTTTATGGAATGAAAATAAATTTGAGCAATAATACAGTGACAAAGTAGCAGGAAAAACTATTTCTTCAAAAGCAAGATCAGATGCACAACACAACTGCTGTAAAGCAATGCATGAACACACAACCACTATAACAACAGTACTCAAGCATTACATTTATGGTTGGATAAAAAAAAAAAAATATCAGCATAATTCTCAGATTGCTGTAAAACTAGACAAAGATGAAGCCAAAACCATGATAATAAATAAAGCAGCTTTGAAGTTTGGTTGGTGAGTTTTGGGGTTTTTGGGGGGTTTTGTTTTTCAGATTTTTGGTGGTTCTCCCCCGCCCCCAACTGGAGATAGAAATAAATTGAGGGGAAATTGCAGTGAGGTAATCAAGGAATCAGGAACAAGAGGAAGAAAAATAGGCTCAAGGTGACAACAACAGTCACCAGGAGTTTCTTCTATGCTGCACTGCAGAGAACAACTGTGAGGAGTGACATGAAACAGAATTATTGCTATATGCACGTTTTTCAGATAGTTTTTCCTAAGAAGAAAAGGCGAGCGGTGAGCAGTACAAATGCTGATGGAACTAAGTGGTGGTCTAACTCATTCTAAGTATGAAGATTGAGACAAGGAAGAATATGCATTGCAGATCTTGAAAAGCCAAGAGCAAAGGTACTGCACAGATGATAAGGAGAAAAACAGCAGGTTATTCTATTCTATTATTCTGGGAGCAATGTATCTAACAGACCAATGTGGTTATACTGCAGCAATTAAAGGTAAAGCAGGCAAGAACTGATTACATTAAAATGTGTAAGGACTTTGTGAGAATTTAAGCAATACAGAATGAACAGAAAGATCAAAACTTTGCTGCTATAGATAAAGCAACATCAGAGCATGTTTACTGCTTGAAGGAATGCCAAGCCAAAAGTGACATGAAAGAATATAAGACAACCAGGAAGATAACGGTATTCAAGCTGTTAAAAATGGTTTGAGATGTGGAGGAACAGAAAGATGACAAGTTCCACTTTAACTATCTTGGATTTTAATTGACAGTTGCCTCCTGTGATGTGACAGCCCAAGGCAACAGGGAGCTGGATTTGCTAACTCAGAAAGGCTCTTTCAGTTCTGCATCTCCTGAAGATGTCAAACACAAACATATATATGGGCTACAGCAGATGGAACAAAGCGCAGACTGGAAAAGCAGAGTTCTCACTTCCAAGGGTGAAGAAAGTATCTTCAGACTTCCAAAAAAATTTTTGTAATTGGTTACAGAAGCAGAAAGCAGATAAAGCCCTGAAGGATCCCCACAGAAACTCTTTAAAAATAGCAACTAAGCCAAAGACACTATTGATTAACTATCAAAATCCACTATTTGTCTTCTCATTTTCTTTCACACTTCACGTCATTCTCAAAAAAATCAATCAAACAAACAAAAAGCTTTAAAATATTTACACATGATAAAAACCCAAACCCACAGCCCACCAACCAATTCTCTATTCTTAGGAGCCACAGAGCTGGGAGAAGAGTATCAGTGGTAAAGATTCAAGCATATTTGTTTCTTTCAAAGACTAATTACAAATTATGAAAAAAACCAAATATTATAAAGACTTGCATGTTGCATGTGTGTTCAGTATTGAGATACATTTTAAACATTTTTCTACCTGCCTGTTCCCATGAGGGTAAATATCTTGTGAAACTTTTAAATGCTGAAATTGTATTGCAGCTCAAGACACAAAATGTGCATGAGGCAACTGGCAAAATCAAAGACCTGCTTGGGTTCAACCAAGGAGTCAAACTCTAGTTCAAATCTACTGGCCAAACACAGTGTGAGTGTTTCATTCTCGTGAATTTTTCTAAAAGGCAGGCATGGCAAAAGCATGTTGACAGCAAAAAGGAAGCCCAAGGAAACAGCCAGCGTGCCAATCCCCAAGTAAAGCACAAGATCATTCTCAAAGGGTTTCAGTGATGCATGTGTTTTTTCCTCCAGCCTTCATTAACAGAAATGATGAAATGATTGAAAGCAGCAATAAAGGGGCAAAACATTCAGGCTGAAACAGGATAAAAAAGGCTACAGACTATTTAAAGAAACCAGATGTTTTGCAATGGACTGGACTTGCTGAAGTTAACCCTTCCAGTAATCTAAGAAAATCTGCAAGACAATTGCAGTTGTCAGAGATTCCCTTTGAGTACCTGTGGAGAACTGGTAAAGGCCCCTAAAACTGAAAGCAGGTGCAAGCAAAGAGGAGGAAATGAAATAGCACCAGCCCAACTTTAATTTCAAGAAATGTCAAGTTACACTAAGAAAATATTGTAGCACCCAGCATCAAGCATGCAGACAGCCATAGCAAAGCAGAACAAAGTTGCTTAGCTTTCCTCTGTGCCAGAGTAGCAGGTCTTGCTGACAGAGCAGAATTGCGATACACCTATTACATATTACAGCCCACACAGCACCTCTGCAAGCGAACCAGGCAAAACACAGATTTGATAAAATAATTTCAAAGGTATATGTGGAACTGATGCAAAATAAAAGATACTTTTCCCCTTCCCTGCCAAAGATGAAATAACCACTGATTTTAAAAATTAAAGAAAAAATTCATCAAAAGCACTAAAATTATCTGAACAATAACCAAATCAACTGCAGCAGGTACAGCAGTACATGTTACCCAGCAGTCCACGCAGACACCTTGCAGAAGGTGTTACTTAATTATTTTTCTCTAATCTTAGTCTAATTCCCTCATACTGTCATAGGAAAAGAACTGAGTTTTCCAGTGTGAAACATGATTGGCATACACAACTAGCAACTATTTATAAAAGCTGCTTTAGCTGTTTAAGTGTTGCTATTAACAGTAGTAGGAGCTATAGTGTGTGGTTTGATAAGTACCTTTATGTGAAATCTATTATTGAATTCAATTTCATCTGTTTTTACTACAGCAAGGCATGTATTAGCAAATAACAGGTATGAAGTAAGTGTGAGCATTATATTGTTTGATTAATTGTTGGGTATTTTACTTTAGCATTGAATTGTTTACGCCTAAGAAGAAATTCTGTAATGAACAGAAAGAAAAAAAGTTAATAAATTTGTGTAAGGAACAAGCCTCTCCTTCAATCTCTTACTCCAAAAAAAGTCTTCTGTAATTAGAGAACATTTTCATTTCAATAGTTTGGCTGAACCCAGTGGCAAACGTCTGTTAAGCCTTCCACCTTAGTGGGAAGAAGCGAAAATGAACTAGTTACCTAAATGAGAAGTATGAACTACCTAAGCTAATTATCTAAGTCAAAAGTTTGACATGCAGTTGGCAAGAGACATTTTTATGGGGCCCAATCTCATGATGAGAACAGAAACATGTATTTATTTCAGTTACCCACAGAACTTATGACCAACAGAACAAAACACCTGCCATTTATGGTGTAGATAGTTGGCAGTTAATTATAATCATCACTTTCATTAACTTCAAACAAAAACCAGAAAACCCCACAACTTGTCCCCACAGATCGCACTAATAATAACTTTTCAAAACTGAGCTTTCTCCTGCCCTAATACATTTTGCATAAGGCTTTCGCTTTAGGATTGTTTTGAATTAATATACATACAGAATAGGAGCAATTCTAGTTTTGATTCTGCTATGGGGCCGGATGGAATCCACCCGAGGGTGCTGAGGGAGCTGGCGGATGTGATTGCCGGGGCGCTCTCCATCATCTATCAGCGGTCATGGTCAACCAGAGAAGTCCCAGATGACTGGAGGCTGGCTAATGTGACACCCATCCATAAGAAGGGTCACAAGGAGGATC
>VWZZ01007701.1:0-65305 GCA_013399095.1 Psophia crepitans | reverse complement strand
CACCTGGGCACACTGCCGGCTCATGTCCAGGCGAGCAATTGATAATGTGAGGAAGCAAAACAGCTGCAGAAGTCCTAGCATATTTTCAAAGTGCTTGTCACATCATAACTTTCTTTTTATACACAGTGTCCTCTTCCCTTGACAAGCAATTCACACACCACCTTAAACATTGTTATTATCTGTGCTGTACTAGTCTCTTCAAAGAGAGGAAGAAAAAAGCCCCACAAATTGTCTTTTTTTTTTTTCTTCAGGTTTATTTTTCTTTGAAGATGCAGGAGACCAAGCAAGGATTGTAAAAGTCATAAAAATTACCTTCTGCCAAAGAAAACCTCACCAAGAATGACAGCTCACAGCTACCATTTCAGTGAGCAGTGGCTAGGCATTGCCATGTCAAGTAAGAAATTCCAGTCTTGACTCTCCAGAGCTCACCAGTATGCCAAACCAGGATATAACACTACGTAACACAGGATTACACTGTGACCTTTTAAGTAGAACTGACTATTTGTTTCCAGAACTGAAATTAGCGTAACTGAACTGTACCGTTCCACAGCATCAAAGGGTCAAAGCAAAGATGAGTTGGAAAGTCAGGCATGAGGAAAAAAAATTGTTCCTCCCATTATTCCTTATCTTATATGTACAGCTGAAAAATCTGCATTTTCCATCTTTGCACCATCAATCTCTAACCTACTGTCTCTGCCAAGATATATACTTTATGGGGAAAGAGCCCAAAAGCTAAAAATAAAGACAGAATCTAAAATAAATAAACCAATATGTCTTTATACCAGTGATTCGTTTCATCTACTCTTCTATACATTGCATTGCAATACTTACTTACTTTACTGCAGTGATTTATTTTCTACTGCTGTAAGGTACAGTAACTCTAACAAACTCACTTCTAAATTTCACTTTTACTTGAGCAAGCCAGTTTGCAATTAAATCTTTATGCGTATTCCATGGTTGCTGGCCCCAAAAACCTCACTTTTGGAAGAAGCAGTATCAATCAAGGCAGATATTTGGACATTTACAAACAATATCTAGGTAATGGCAGTACCGTAACTTACATTTTGTGAACATAAGAAACCTGCTTAGAGACAGATAAAGGAAGGAATCAGAAGTAGAAATTTCTCTTCCAAATCACCAGTTATCACAGATTGCGAGTCTGATCGATGCCTTGTACCTACTTGGGGGATTTACTGGTCTCAGTGGACTAATATGAACATCGTTACTGTTGCAAAACCACATTCCTCTTAGAAATGACAAACACAAGGACTGAATGTAGGTTATCTCTACACATCTCACTCAGGGGAACTGTCAGTGGGGAGACGTAGGCAGCTCAGAAACAGGCACTTGCCTCAATGTATTTGACTTAATCGAAACAGCACCTTGGCATTATAGAGAGGCTGAAACAAAAGCACTTATTCCTCCCCTTTTCACTCTGTTCTTTCCGTGTTTTAATACATCCTGCTGGTATGAATGAAGCACAGCTTGTAGAATGTTATTTCTGGGGAATCCAAATTATTAGCTCTGAAGCTGCTGCACAGCAGAAATCTGTACTGAAGCTATTCTGCACGAGTTGTGAAAAGGCCTGAATACGAAGTTCAGATAAACACAGAAAGTTCAGTACAACATTTTCCAACATACTGAAAGTCATATTGTTCTCTTGCCTCTCAGAAATGAAACTGCACCCTAATCTACTTTAAAACACGTATTCAAAGTGCTTGTATTTTGTATAATTTTGAGTTAGCCTACAAGTATTTCCTTAAGGCAAGGAGAAGTAGCTTAGACACAGAAAACTGGTTACTCAATCACTGTAAGCTCCCAGCACAGCACACTTCCACATACCTTACTATAAGAAAGCAAATACAGTTTCGCTTATGGTAGACCCCTTTATATTTATTTTTAACTAAACCTATTTCATTTATCTATCTAAAGACATTTCAGATCATACTTAAATCAGTATCAATATTAGCAGTGCAGGGATTAACAACAGCCATAGCTGGATAAAACCTCATTATTGGTGTATTTGTAACAGTTTGAAATAGGAAGTATATGTAAAGCAGCAGGGTCTAAAGAATATCTTTACTCAATGTTGTAAAGAGTTAGGACCCTTCATCATAAGGGTCCTAACATCATAAGCGATAAGGTCTCGCCTCAGCGTCTTCTTCTTCAGGCTACACAAGCCCAGTTCCCTCAGCCGCTCCTCATAGGACCTGTGCTCCAGCCCCTTCACCAGTTTCGTTGCCCTTCTCTGGACATGCTCCAGGGCCTCGATGTCTTTCTTGTAGTGAGGGGCCCAAAACTGGACACAGTACTCGAGATGTGGCCTCACCAGGGCTGAGTACAGGGGGACGATCAGTTCCCTAGTCCTGTTGGCCACACTCTTCCTGATACAGGCCAGGATGCTGTTGGCCTTCTTGGCCACCTGGGCACACCACCGGCTCACGTTCAGCTGGCTGTCAACCAAGACTCCCAGCTCTTTTCTGCCAGGCAACTTTCCCACCACCCCGCCCGCCCCAAGCCTGTAGCATTGCCTGGGGCTCTTGTGACCCAAGTGCAGGACCTGGCACTTGACCTTGTTAAACTTCATACAGTTGGCCTCGGCTCATCGATCCAGCCTGTCCAGATCCCTCTGCAGAGCCTTCCTACCCTCAAGCAGATCAACACTCCTGCCTGTCTTGACACAGATCATAGAGCTCAACCTTCACAGGTTAGAAAAGCTATTCTGATCTACATGCAGTTCTGGCGGAGACTTAGTCACACATTCAGAACTATCAGATTCAGACTATCTTTATGAAAATAAAATACTCAGAGATGCTGCCATCAGGAACTGGAATGCAACAGAAATAATAGCCATTAATAAAGATACCATGAATAGAAGACAACGCAAAAACCCCAAATTGCCAACAGGCCATGAGAATGAACCCTACAACACAAATACGTGTCTTTTCAGAAAGCCATTTGCCATAATCTAAGATAAGAGAGGAGAATTTTGACAGCAGTCCAGAACAGTCCGGACAATCACAAGAAATAACCATTTTATGACACAGTAAAGATTAATCTCGACTTTCACAAATTCTTAAAAATAAGCAGACAATAACAACATCCAGAAGACTTTTTCTTCCTCACGAATCAAAAAGTGGAAAATTTCCATTTATAGCATAAGATCAGCATAAGTTCATACAATATTAATAAACCTGATGGAATGCTTTTAAGTTAACAGCAGTTAGCTAAGATTTCTTCCTCCTTTCACATCTTACCTAGAACACAGGTATTAGTTTCAATTGACACTAACATTATCTGTAACAGCACTACTAAATGACTGAGTTAGAAAAAGAAGTGCTGTTATTTTTCCAATTTACTCCTAAAACTGATTTTTAAAAAATTATTTTGACTGATTAGAATTAAAAAAGAAAATAAGTCTATAAAGCACTGTCGGGAACCTTGACTACAGAGTAAGTTTCAAAAATTCATTCCATAACTTCCATTTTTTCATAATCTTTAACTGATTCATTTGCAAGATCTTCCTAGAATTAATTTTTCTTTCTGAATACACTGCCTTTGAGAAGAGTATCAATATGACTAGCCTCTTGCTGTTTTATAGGGGCCTGGGGTTATTAGTTATCTTATGCTCCCTCTACTGACTCTATAAGAAATGGCCCCAAAACCCTTTAAGAAGCTTCTCTGAAAGAACACTTTAGGATTTGATATAATACTTCAAGGAATTTAGAAAAGGCATAAAGTACAATTCTGTGGAATGCCAAACCCTTGTGAAAATCAGAGTAGAGCATCTGTCTTCTACTTCTTTTTAAAGGCAGAAGCCTTAGAAAATAAATCCTTCCTGCAGCATCTATGATATTAACTGCTATACAAGCCATTAATGATACTCACAGGAAATTTCTTTATAATGTTTAAAGGGTTTTACATTTAGGTTGAAAAAAAGAACTTCAAAATTCCATTTTTGTACAATTCTTGGCAATATTTCTTTATACACTTTGCTTCTCAGCTGAATCCACAAAATCTACCTGAGGTCTCCCGTTTACCCTTTGTAACATGATGTGAAGCACAGAAATCTACTACCAGTGTGACACAAACACCATATTTACTTTACACATTTTGAAAATAACTCATGAAGTGGCCAATGGAATATAACCTATAAAATACGTCAGTGAAAGTTCCCCACAATTCAGAAATGACTTATCAAAGGATTTGGTACATTACTTTTATTATCTTATAAGGTGAATGATCTCCAGGATGGCTTACTGTTTTGCTATTTTTTTACTGAAGAGACATGAGTCATCTATTGTGCTGTTATGAGGTTTTTTTAATAAAATGTTTCATTTAATAAGGATAATACTGGAATGTCTATTACATGAACTGTAATACATTGTAAGATTTAAATACATAATTTTGTTGTTACATCTAGCAAAAGCTATTAAACTAGTTTTGTTGTATTATTATACAAACAAGTGATGTCATACAATAATGAGATCTACATCATGATACACTGTGAAACTAAGCTTTTGTTGTTACAGACACTGAATATGAAGCAAGATAAATATCAGAAAGCCACAATGAAATACAATTCCTAGATTTCCTACACAGACCTCTATTTCATTGAGCTTTAACATAATGCAGGTACTTACCAGATCAATCAGACTCTCCTGGATTCTGTTCAGTGTGGTGCGTAATCTGCTGCTACTGAGGCCCAGTCCTGTTGATTCAAACTGGAAGAAACACCTTCTATTTAAGTTGAGAAAGGAAAAACCAGTGCTTTACAGTAATACAGAAAAATGTTCATTTGTGAACACTAGTTACAATTTACTTACTTTAAAGTTTTAGTACATAATCACAGCCATAGAAAATGAAACGAAAATCAACAGACATCACGGCACTCAACACTGCACTGGTGAAGAATGACCTGAGTGCCTTTTATGAAGATGACAGCTTACCATTCATACCAATAACCAGCCAGTACCCTTTATTGCTATGATACTGTATTTGCGCATGGGACTCTAGATTTCCTCATCTGGGAGACAAGCCCAGAATGGTGCACCACAATGCCCCTACTGAGACTTGCATGCACATCAGGCCCAAGCCAAATGCTCTTGACTTCTTTCTCAAGCTATAAAATTTCTTGTAATTCCTTATCAAATACCTAACTTGCATCTGTAAAGTTTTATGCATTGATCTTTATAAAACAGTCATTATTAGTGCTTATAAAGATCTACCTGAGAAGTGTGCCATCTTCATGTTCATGCCTCAGAATTACTGTGGGGCAGATGATCAGCTGGGATAAATCAATATAGCTACACCGATTTCCTCATAAATACAATGAATTATACCAGCTGAGGGTCTGATTCAACATGTGTAATTAATGTAGCTACATATCTTCTACTTCTAATTAAAAAAAAACCAACAAAGAACAAACTAACACAACAAAGGAAATGAAAATGGGGCAGCTAAGAAACACATTTATGTCAAGAATCTGGAAGTATTTGAATACTGTTCTGGTATGTGATTGACACCAAAAGGCAATTCACTGAACAATATATAGAGCACTGTTGTACATCGTATGACTAGATTTCCTTTCAATGCACTACATCAGGGAAGGAAGTGTTCGAGTTCACGTCATCCCAGCCATTCCTTTAAATACAGAGAAGTGTAATTTAGGTCCTCATTTACTACATCTAATATTTCCAACTAAAGATGTCCGTCTGCCTCAATCCTTCTACATATTCAATGAAAATTTACATCTGAGCTGAATTCCCACTGGAAGTACATTCTGCTGAAATCTGCTCTATGAGACATCAATCACTATTCTAGTATCTGCGTTTAATAAAAAGCATTCATGCCTTTGTTCTTCTGCAGGTGAAGTAAGCTTTTTTACAAAAATAATTTGTATTGTTCTTCACATCTTTACTGTAGAAATACCAGTTCTGAACTGCCTTTGATACTGCAGGTATATGGGTGAAAAAGAAAATAACTTTTTTCCCTTTAAGAAACACATCCTTAATTCTCCAAATTTTCCTCCTTGACATCACACAGCAGTTTTTCAAGATATGGCCATAAGGACGGCAAATTCAAGACTGGCTATTCTCCCTGCTAAGGTAAGAACAAACACAAAGAATACCCCGCTTAAAGGAAACGCATACATATATTAAACAACATATTTGCAAGTTTCAGTCATTACATTTCATTTTAAGAAATTTGCACCTGCACCATCAAAACTACACACCACACCATCTGCCACTAATGCTTTATCTTTCTGTCTTTCAAGTACTAACTTTCAACAGCTATCAGTGACTTTCACTTACTTACTCTATAATGACGTAATTTCTTTAAAAAAAAGTAAGGCAATTTCACATTTGAAACTTTACGCTGAAAGATGGTAGATTTAGATTAGGAAGAAATTCTTCAACGTGAGGTTGGTGAGGCACTGGCACACGTTTCCCAGAGAAGCTGTGGAGGCCCCATCCCTGGAAGTGTTCAAGGCCAGGTTGGATGGGGCTTTGGGCAACCTGGTCTAGTGTAGGGCGTTCCTGCCCATGGCAGTGGGGTTGGAACTGGATGATCTTTGAGGTCCCTTCCAACTCAAACCATTCTGTGAATCTATGACAGCTCCAGATTTATAAGGCAACCAGTTACAGCCTGAAGTCAGAATTGTGCATCCATATGTATGGGGGGCGGGAGGGGAACCAAAAAAACGAAACAAACAAAACCAAAAAAGATTGTTGCTCAGCATTTTTCCATAGGGACAGAACCTCATAGCTTCACACAGAACTTGTCACTCATCAGTATAAATGTTTTGTTTTCGGGAAGTTTTTACTGTTTCTATATGCAAAATGGTAGATACTTCAATTCTACAAATTGATGACCTAGTAAGGTTAATAAGCAGAGCATTAGACTACAGAATAATTTTACTCATCAAAAATTCTACATAACCCCTTATAGTTAAAAAAAAATAATTCTGCCAATGAAGACTATTATGTGTCATAGAATAGAATAGAATAGAATAGAATCATTAAGGTTGGAAGTGACCTCAAGGATCATCTAGTCCAACCATCCCCCCACCACCTATTACCCACTAAACCACGTCCCTAAGTACCATATCTAACCTTTCCTTAAACACCCTCAGGGATGGTGACTCCACCACCTCCCTGGGCAACCCGTTCCAATGCCCGACCACCCTTTCAGAGAAAAACCTTCTCCTCATCTCCAACCTGAACCTTCCCTGGCGCAACTTGCAGCCATTTCCCCTTGTCCTGTCACTAGTTATCTGCGAGAAGAGGCCAACCCCCAGCTCACCACAACTCCCTTTCAGGTAGTTGTAGAGGGCAATAAGGTCTGCCCTGAGCCTCCTCTTCTCCAGACTAAACAAGCCCAGTTCCTTCAGCCGCTCCTCATAAGACCTGTGCTCCAGACCCTTCACCAGTTTCGTACACTTTATCAGTAGATACTAATAGGCAATTTCTTTTAATTCCATGTTAATTTGCTACCTAATTTGAGTTAAGTAGAAAGGCTGCATTAACTTGCATCCCAGAAATTAAAAAGGTTTTGAAAGAGAAATGTCTGGTTACAACGATGTGCAGCTTTTGGCAATGAAGAAAGCCAAATACTGACTACATAGGATAATCATTCTAAAGAGTTGTGGAAAGAGCAATGACTTAGCATCATGACCAGACACAGAAGTCAACCTGAGTATTTTAAATCTTTAGTTTTCACTGAACTGGCAACGAACTCGGTACAATTAATCATTCTCCTTACGTGTGTACTAACTCACGCGTACAACATAAGCACAGTATTCACAAAGAATTTCAACTATTTAAGGAAATTGTATTACCAGCATACTTTTAAGAATCCCATTTGATGCTATTTTGTAAATAAAACAGGAACACTCTTAGTGGTCTAAATCACATACCTTCACCTATCTCTACTTTCTAAAGGTTTATAAACACTATGGGGAACAAGGACATTTAAGCAGCATTACAAGAGGGTTTATTACATTCATAGCCCCTTTGTAAGCACTGTTTCCCGTGGAAAATCATCTGTCAAAACAAAAATTGGGCACGCTACAAAAACATCACAATTTCACTACCCATCTGCTATAAGGTTTACCTGCCTACCACTGTGCTGTTCTCTGTTAGAAGTAGAGAGTGAGGAACTCGGTACGGACTTTAAAAACACAAAATGAGAGGTGTAAAAAAATAAAAATAAATGCAACACAACGTGAATACCACAGCAGCTGACTAAGCCAACGAAAATCAATTATCTTAACACAAAAAAAAAAACCCAACCCCAACCCAATCATATTCTAAACACAAACAAATTGCAAATGCATTTGTACTGCCAAAGAGAACAGCTCAAAACCATTTAGAACCATATGTTGAATCTGAAAATCCATTAAATTTGCCAACAGATGATGAATTTGGAACCCCATGATATTATTACTTGCAGAGTAGTTTAGGGGCCAAGAGAGGAGCAAATTGTTTTTACACGCAGCTTTTCATAGATGCTTTAAGACAATTCTGTTGAAAGTTGATCTATGTTATGTAGAGACATTGCCAATAAGCATTTATTTCAGCTACAAGATCACTCAAAACCCCCTTGTTTTCACTAATGCAATTAGTTTGACAGAAGAATACTAGCTCTGAAAAAAAAGTGTATTTCAAACCCCTAAAACCCGAGTCGCTACTTAACTTCCATGGCCCCCTTTTCCTCTTCCTTTTGCTATTTTTATCTAAGTTAGAGCAATACATACAGGAAAATTAAATGACCTCATACTCTCTAGGCTCCAAACCACCACCACCCCTTCTGCAGACTGCTCCTTTGCTCCCCACTTTCTGCCACTACTTTTAGGTATTTCACGTTGTCCTTCCTCCCTTTCAAAACACTGCTGGAAAAAAGAGAGTACAGAATCTATTCAAAACATAATAGGATTCACGTCCCAGTGATAATGATGCTCCCAGTACTTAGTCCTCTTATTGCTAATCTAATCAGCCTTTTCTTACTCCCACATTCAAATCCATTCTGTTGCCACTATTTTTTCTGGGGATTAAATATTAGGTAGTATTTTAGGTAAAGATATTTCCTCTGTATTCTCACTCTGTATGTACAGTGATACTTGGAAATTAATAATGTTTTTACCTACCGTGTCATTTCGGCCAAAAAATGTATAGACTGCATACAGATAGTAATCGAAGAGCTGGGACATGAAGTGGATCACATCAAATGCAATTGGTTTCAGAATATTCATCATCTGCATGTATTTTCCTTAAAAATTAAATAGAGAAGATCAGTTTCGTCAGCACAAGTTCTACAAAGACAGTGCTGAGTTTGACAAACTCAGAACCAGCTTTACAAAGTTTATTATTCAGCCTTGAATAGTGATTAAGAAACACTTAGCAATATTTTACAGATTGACCGGTTTAAAAACAAAGCTAAATATGATGACTAATACACCATAAATACCTCAAGGCTTCTCCAGTTGTGGATGTTAAGTCATATCAAAATAACTTGAACCATTCTTGGCCTTCTGGTATCAAATTCAAATATATACCTTCTGGATCCCCTACGAGTTTCAGTTCCCGTTAGCCAAAAAATAATCACCCCTAAAGTAGTCTCCAGGAAATGATATATAGAACCCCTGAAGATTTTATGCATTAGTGTGTATTTATATATGCACATATGGATACTTTTCAAGCAATAGAAAAGCACAGTATAAAAATGATGTGCCCAAGATTGGATTTCATCCAACAACTTGAGAAATAATGTGTTTCACATGAGTGACATAGCATTTCCAGCTCTCCTTCCTTCTTATCCTTGGGTAAGAACCCCAAATAGGTTTAAGATGTATATTTGAAATGTGTCTAGAGCAATGGACTGACAGAAACGGAGGATGCTGGGACATCCAGGGAGAAGAATTGTTCCTTCTCTTCCTTCCTATTCTCTGTAGTTGCACATTTGTCTTGGGAAAATAAAAAACCAAGTGACAACTCGGGACCTTCATCTATATGTTAGCTCAGTCAAACTGATCATAGGATTTGGATTCAGGGAGAAATTTTTCCCTACAAGTCCAGTTCACAGGTCCTTCACTTTTTAGTTCTTTTGTTTTCCAGCATAGGGCATGGCTCTTTTCGTAGGGTCATACAGGAAGTGTACTTAATGAAAACTCTGATGTTGCAGAGACTCTGTTTCCTGCTAGCTAGCTCAGAAATGACATACTGCTTGCCGGATTAGCATCTCAAAAACATAAAGAATATATCATAAGCTTTGGGTTATTACAGTAACAGCAATTTTTGAACCAAAAAGTAAATACAGTCCACCGAGCCTGTAGGATGTAGCAGATCATTTAACAAATTGTCATATTCCAGACATGTTTTGATGTGATATGTTGGAAAAAGTTACATGAGGGTGGGTGCTAAAGCAATTTATTTTGCCTGTAGTCAACAACACTGTTTTTCAAGTAAATGCTGTGCCCAGCAAAGTAATTTGCTAATCAATACAGAAAATATTGTTTTAAGTAGAGAAACTGAGTAACAAAGAAACAAAAGCAGCTTTTACTATAGGGAGTTACTTGAAATTTTTTTAAGCAACTACTCATGTACGTCAGTAAAGATAACACTCATTTGACTTATACATGATACAGCTACATACCTGGTGAGATGATATAGTACTATGGTAAGAATCAAGCAATAACCTGACATTGCTACTTTCCAGGTCTCTGTGCGGCTTAGACTCTTTGCTTGAATACTACACATCTGTGCCCCAGTTTGCTAACACACGCGAGCATGTATTTTGCGATTCTTGGAGATTTGACACCAGGCTGCATTTGACAGTTTAGCACAATTGTTCACACTATGCTGAATTATTAGTATTCAGACCTACATGTAAGGCTCTGGTAACAAGTGAATGTCCCAAACACCTGTCTTGATGCTGGCAGGCACAGGCTGATGACAAGGGAGTGTCAACCAAGAACAGAACCTGCAGAGGCAGGATACTGTCTTGTGAGCCAACTTCCCTGTTCCTGAAACATGTGGGCAAGACCATTCAGAACATTTCTGAACATTAGTGAGCACACACTGCGCCTGCTCAGCGGTGATGAGCTCCCACCTATGGGGCGGGCACACTGGGCTATAAAAAGGGGAAACAGGAGTTTTTTGGTGTGCATCCGCTACCTGAGCGCCACAACCATGAGCAGAGAACATCGCTGGACCTGGTGGTGATATTTTTTCTTTCTTCATCCTCTTTCTTTTTTTCTCTTTCTTTTCCACTCTTTGACTCTAACTCCATTTTTGACACATTGGGGTAATACTGTCACAAGTTTTGCTAAGCCATTGTCTTTCGTGATTCCACTGAGTTTTAAGTATTGTTGTAACTTTTGCCAACCCTCTACTTTTTGTGGTTCTGCTGAGTTTTAAGGAAATTTGTGATTTGTTGGAACCTTCAGAATAATTGCCATTACTCCTGATTACCACACAGAGAATTAAAAAGTTACCTGTCCCTTACATCCGAGTGGGACGGGACAGCACAGCATTATGAACAAACTGAAAAGCAGACTTACAGTGAAAAATATATTGGTCTTCCAAAAGGGAAAACCAAATGCAGCAAATTCGCACAGCCCAATGTAGAAATTTTTGGATGTTTGGGAAAGGATGCTACCCTAATTGAAGCAGCTGTCACCTTCATATGTACCATCTGAATATTATTATTGCCACAGGCTGATTTTTTCCATTTACTCTGTGATAAACATGCTTTTAAACTCACCTGCAACCCACACGATATAAAGGTGATGTGTCACATTTTGCACAGTTAGATTTCCAAATATCTTTGCAGCTGACATGAACATTCAAGGTAATCTCTCTGGCAGTATCTCAGGCTTTTCCAAAGGGCTATGCACTGTAGACTGCCAAGTATTGTCCCTATAAAAATCTTCTGATGCCAAGAACATTTCTCTATTACTACATCATTCAGCATCTTGACACAACAAGTGTTCCAAGAACATTTCCTCCTAGTTGCTCTCTCTAACAGAATGCCAACTTTTAACTTCTATGTATTATTACTTAGTTGCACTGAAGTTCCTATTCTGGGTGAAAAGGGGGTATGTGAGAATATTTCCAAAGAGCACTAACAGCCCAAATCCACATCGTGCTAGAAACTTCCAGAAATGCTTGGAAACACCACTTGAGTTCAGCAACTCAAAGTAGCCTGACTTTCTAGAGGGTCTCCGTTAATAGCTACAACTGCTGAACATTTGCCAGGTTTCTTCTGAAGTATTATTTCCAGCACTTCTTTTGTCCTTAAAGGCAGTATGTAGACAGCACTCTCTATCAGACTAATCTATACAAAACTGATCACTAAAACAAAATAGGTAAATAAATACACATCCTCCTGAATAATATGTGTGTTTGAGTTTTAGTGTATCTGTGGTCATTAGTAAAATAATTTCCTAGGGAGTGTGAGAATTCCCAACATGCAGCTTCCTACGACATACATTAGGAACTGAGACGCCACTTTGAAGGAAAAAGTGAAAAGCCCATTTTAATCACATCATTTTGAAAGACTGCATGATTTTGGGGTTTGCTTGTTGTTTTTTTTTTTAAGTCCTACGAGGTTCTACACTATGTGACCAATCACTTGCTTCAGTTACAAGATTTCTGCTATGAGATCTGTCATTACCATTATTATTTTCTTAAAAGTTAATGGGTTTTAAAGAAAGCAAAATCTAAGAGTTTCTTCACAAAAAACCTCCAGACATTCACCAAAAGAAAAAAAAAAAAGGCAAAAATAAGGCAAAGAAAGGGCATTAATAACCCCAACCTAAGAAATAGCTTAATGGGCATTTCTTAAGTCAGAATGATATTAATTAAGAAGTCACCCAATCAAAATACACAGTGGCATAGTCATTAATGATTCTTGTTGATGTATAGAACCTATATAAAAATGTTTGCTATGAATTTAGCACAGGTTCATTGTTCCATTACATTTTAAGTCAACACACAATGACTTGATAGGAAAAAAACCCTTATAAATTAATCTAATGGTTACTTTATACTGGACACTGAGAACTACCTGGGAAAAACCAGATAAATTTAACTGTTCATTTGAAATTAAGCAAAGTTATAGCAGCTCCCACTTCTGTTATACATAGCAACTCATTTATGTAGTTTATAAATATTAAGCTACACTTTGTTTTATTCATCTAGCATCCATACAAAGCATAAAACACAGAAACAGTTCAAAGTGGGTTATGAGTACTGTTACACTCATTCAGTGAGTACTACTACTTGCATAACATCCCTTCCTAAAAAATGAGAGAACTATTTCTGTTACTTGATTGAGCAGTTTAAATCCACATCTTCATCTCCTTCCAGACTTCTTTTTTTAAACCTAATTGCCTTTATGATTTTTTTTTTTCAACTAAGATCAGGGAGCTGATCTAGATCTACCAAAAGTCATGCTGATGCAATACACAGGAGCCAGGAATATCAGTGATGAAATGTAGCAAGGACAAAAAACACTTAAGTACTCACATCACTGCCACCAAAACGAATTTCTGTTAAAATAGGGTCTTATTTTCAAGGAACGGAATTTTACAAGAGTACAGGCTTTCTGTAGATAGGACATATCTATAGTGTCCCCTGCACTACATTAGGCCTCCTGCTTATTTTTTGAGGCACCACATTGCTGGTCTTGCATATGCAATTTACTTTGTCCAACTTTACCTAAAAACTAGACCTTTAGCCCACACTCGTTGCCTAGATCTCCTATTCGGAGGGCAACCGGCTCCAGAAGGCAAGATATCTATGCAATAACATGCAGGCAAAGACACCCAGGACAGCCAACAAACTCTATAATTTTCTGGAGTTACCTACAGTTCTCCACTGACAATGAAGAGATCCTAGACGACCACCTCAGTTATACTACTTAAAATTCGTGTTAAGTACCGTGGCATTTTCCTAGCCAGAAATCTGAGATGGTGTGAGACAAACTGGAGCCTTCCATGGCATCAGCAGAGACTGCTGTTAAAAGATGGGCATGCTCCATGGCATTCCTGTCTGCTGAGGGAAAATCCAGGGGACTGGATCATACCTAGATCTCCTACAATCCAGCATCACAGCCAGCCAAATCTGCCAAGCAACAATATGCTTATCCTCACATTTACTAGGGATGACTCAAGAGACAAGAGGGGAGACAGGAAGGGAGAAAAACCTAATAAAGCAAATAATCTGGCTAAATAGTGGTACCTTATTCTGCTTCTTGTTTCTATAGTCATTAACCATTAGTTAAAGACATGTATCTGATGCCCATGGGGATGCTACATGGAAGCGGATAAAATATCTGTATGCTAAGGCCAAAAGTTATGACAAAAGATGAAGGCATTTTTCAACTTCTGTGGTAAAGATGTAATATGTAGTTTATGTCTAACAGAAACATGGTGCAAAAAAACCCTGTTTCACTTATGGTAGGTATTCCTCAAAAAACATACAAATTAAGGTAAAAGTGAGGCAGGATCATTACGTGTTAGAACATGAGAAACTGCAAAGAAACTAGAGGCAAAGAATGACTAGGACAAGGACAAAGGGGAAAAAACACCTATTCACTCAGAAGTTACATTAAGAGCTAGAAGTATCAAAAGCCTTGCCAAAACTAGATTTTCCAAAGATGATAAAAATTAGAAGTTTTCCTATTACAAAAAAAAAAAGTAACAAAAGCAAATCAAACCGGGGTTGCAGGACAAAAATTGTAGACAAACAAGACAGCCCAAAAGCAAGAATGAATAGTTTGCCATGTTTTTCATCAGGGACAACAATACTGACAGTGAGAAAAGTGAGGAGAAGGAGAACAGTGACTAATAGAACTGCACTGGCTACTTTCAGCCACACTGAGAATGAGCTGGAAAAGACCTTGAAGCAACCAAGCTACAGGAGTGAAGGAAGCAGGATAAAATAAAAAATGGCCACGAAATCAGTGTAATAACCTGCATGGGCAATAAGCAGTCAAGGCATGGGTTGTACCACTATGACTGAAAAACAGCAAATAAAAATATATCCAAGAGGAGGGAAAATAGTCAACCAGACAACTCTCGATCCATTGCTTTACTTTGTAGGATGCAGGACTTCAGATCAAGTTTTGAAGAAAGTATGGAAGTGACAGAAGCAGAGCTACAGAGGCAAATTTAAGATAAAACAAATCATGGATCTACCAGAAGTGAACTGTACCAGACTAAGATATATAATCTTGTTAGGGAATCTACGTGATTTTTTAGAAAAGGACACAGTACATTTCATCTATCTGGGATTTAGTGAAAGTGTTAGATTAACAATATTTCACAGTAAGCAACTAAAGCTAGAGTTTTTTAAATGAGTAAGGGTTTAATAAAAGAGAAGACAGAATGAAGTGTGTTGAAAAGGGAGGTATCTGGAAAAGTTACTAGCGGAGTTCCCAGCAATTGGCCTCTCTAATATTTTCATGAATGACTCTGGCACAAAAATACGAGTGTGATAATGGAAAAAAAAAAATCAGGAGGCACCATCAAAGCAGAAAAGGATTGACATAATATACAGGAGGAACTGGAGGACCTTGATGACCGCTCTAATAAAAACTGGATGAAATTCAGTAGTACAAAATGTAAAGCCATGCATTTGGGGACCAATTAATTAAAAACATGCACCCTTCTCCCATGAACTAGCAGCTCATCCCTTGGAAAAAACAGGGAAGTGAAGGACCTGCTGGCTGTACAAGCTCATTACAGACGGACTGAACTGTCGGTACAAGGACAAGGAAGCTGTGAGAAAGAGGTGCAAAAGGGAGGCAACTCCACTTGCGATCACTATGCTGCTATACGACAGTAACACAATGCAGTGAGATCTCATCCAAGCATTGCACATGATTTTGATAAGCCTATAACAAGTGTAGAAAAAGAACTGGTAAGAAAGTAGGGGATTTAAGCTTGTGGCAGATAAATACAGAGCATACCAAAAAGCTTGGCTTAGTTTAGCAAATCCAAGGTTGAGAAGACACAGGATTGCATGCAAAGAACAAGACTATCTGTTAAACCTAAAAGTTTATTTTGGCATAAAATCAAGTGGGTAGAAAAATCAGGTGGATAACTTTTGTGGGGTTTTTTAATCATGAAGTTGATAATGCTTCTGGAATAGAATTCCTATTAGAGTGGTAGGAACAAACGGGAAGTATTCTTAAGCTGGAGCTCAAAAAAAGCATATCTACAGGCAGTACTAAATGACAGGGGCTTCAAGAGGTCCCCTTCCAATTCCATGTTCCTAAAAACGTTACTGTCAGTCATTACAGAAACAATATAAAACATTCCCAATCACAGAAATATTGAAAATTAATGTAATTCGGGGGGGGTAAGCTTTGCAAGTAATGTTTAAGTTTGGGGTTATAGCCAGAATCCACAGGTTCTTCTCTGAAAGGGTGGTCGGGCATTGGAACGGGTTGCCCAGGGAGGTGGTGGAGTCACCATCCCTGAGGGTGTTTAAGGAAAGGTTAGATATGGTACTTAGGGACGTGGTTTAGTGGGTAATAGGTGGTGGGGGGATGGTTGGACTAGATGATCCTTGAGGTCACTTCCAACCTTAATGATTCTATTCTATTCTATTCTAAAACTGGAAAATTAGAACTACAGCTCCACCTACTCTTACACTGTGTTAGGACAGAGGGGCAAGGGCAGAGGCACGGGAAGGCTGAGCAGTTTGCATGAAAGTGCCATGTGTGATTTCTAGATTCAACCCTAACTTTTCTTAGAGAAATACCTTATTCTAGAAGGGAGCAAAAAAAATCTAACCTGTCTTACAGATCAATACCAGAAAAGTTATGACAGATGATCTCAATTCTTATTTCAGGTCTATACTGTAGATGTTCCAAGAGGAAAAAAACTGCAAAAAAAGTTTAGAAAATGAATTTCTGATTTATATGCTGCCCTCTAAGGCAGCAAAAGGTACTAGCAAGGTGTCAGAGTCGTCTCTCTTAAAAACAGCTTCCTCTGAAGTATCACAATAATTTCCAAGCACATAAACATTGAAGACGAACTTCATTAATACAACACATACAGAATTTCTCTCTTCTGCCTAACCTGATAAATTGAGGTAGCTATTTTCCATTCTCTATAAATAAAATGAAAGTCAGTAGCAGAAAATTGCTATCGTACAATTACCTAGATAATCAAATGGAAGTCATGATTACAAAAAATCAGTCCCATTACCACCTAGAACTGGAGGAGAACTGGAGGAGAGTGTTTTCATAGAAAACTCTTGGCTAGAAAGGACCTCCAGAGGTCATCTAGTGCAACCTTCTGCTCAAGCAGGTCTAAGGACATGAGGTTGCTCAGGGGCTTGTTCAGTCGCGTCTTGATCACCTCCAATGATAAAGTTTCCCTAAACTTCTTGGGGATTACTAGGATGCATGCCAGTTATTGAAATTACCAGTATGGAAATGCACTTTTCTTCTAGTTGTCTACCATGTAGTAAAAACAGTTATTCTGGGTGTGAGTACTTGAGCAATGAAAGGGCAAAAACCCCCCATCTTGAAGGTCTTACTTTTCTAGCTATGTTACTTTAAAATTAAGCATGTAGTCCACCAAGACACATTAACAACATAAAACATTCATTTATTTCCTTTCTTCTCCACTGTTTTTACACATTCAATATTTTGGACAAATAATCCACCACTATTGGTTAAAATCAATACAAGCATGCAGATGAATTTTCAAAGTAAAAATAACTCACAAGATATAACCAAATTTGTTTATTTAATTAGATAATATTTTAGTTTAGTGCTTTACTGCTGTTTTATTATCATTTTCAAAGAGTGAAAATAGAGCCCAACTAGGTATATTTTTAAAAGCTTTAAATTAATGTAATTTATTTGCTATAATCCATAGGTTTGCATAAAAAATAAAAAACACAAAAAGTTACAATTGTTCTACGTACCAACAAGCCTTATTACATTCAGTGTAGTGTTTGTTAGGATAGGTGCATTCACTTTATTGAGGTTATAATCTGATCTCTTTCTGCTCCTCAGAGTTTCTCGAGAAATACTTTAAAGAAAACAAAACAAAATACATGAAATGTGACTGCCTATTATATTCAAGGACATGCAAATAAAATTTAGTAGAAAATAAATCCTTCCTCCTGCTTTCGTTCACATGACAGTATGTATTCCAGCACAGTACTTTATTTATGCCACAGCATAACTGGGTTAGGATTCTAACATTTTAAGAGAGAAGCCTGGCCTACTTTACATAAAATTGAAAGGAGTTTGAGTTGTAGTCCAAGGCTTGAGTTCTGCAGGCCTCTGCCTGGCCTCAGAAATCCTTTTAACCACTTTGACTCAAGTTCATAGTTTATGAAGTAACGAAAATTAAAACAATGCACATCAGTAAGCTACAGCTGAAAATGACTATCTAGAAATGGTAACAATTTTGAGGAATATGAAACTAAAAAGACATTACATTTTTCATAAATTGTAATCCTGCAAGAAGCAGGGAGTTGAACTGATGATCCTGAAGGATCTGTTCCAACTCCAGATATTCTAGGATTCTGTAAGAGAAACCTTCCGCCCGCTGCTATACCTCAAAATGATATATTAAAAAAATTCAGAATGCTTCAATTTCACAGTACAAAGCTATGGACAGTGAGTGTGGTTTGTTCCAATTACATAATTTTTATCAATATCTCCATCACTTCTTTGAAATTACATAGTCTATGTGATGTACCTTATGAAATCATGCTAGCAGTATTTTATCCTAAAGAGTTATTTTGTAAAAACGCATTCCTTAACTTTGACCCAAGTGATGGCTTTCTAGTTCTCCTGCAATCCTCTACATAAAGTCTGAATGGACATCTAAGTAGCAAAGTGTCCTAGACAGAATTTGTATTTCAGATTCTTTTAAAGGCTACAAAGCTGGCTTTTATTAATATCAGTATACATAAATAAAATATTTCTATTATACACTCATCAGTACATAATATGTATATCCACGTGTGTGTGTGTATTCTTAAAGAAAAAGAATTTAAAACTTCAAATTACTTCCTTCAAGCTATGGAGGAGTTTAAATTTTATTTTAAACTGTACAAGTTTACTTCTGTTATGCAAAAGCAGAAGCCCAAGCCTCAAGCCATTTGTCTGCAAACTGCTTTTGACGTAACAGAACTTATAGATATGCACAACAGCAGTTGTAGAAGAACCTTCAGTTAACATCTAACGCTTGCTAATCAGTTTTCCACTACTGGCTTCAGAGAGCCTTTATCTTCCTTCAAAATCTGGCTTTCCAAAATGTCTTTCTGCAATAATGATGAGCAGTTTAATGCTCCTCCCCATTCTGGAGATCTACGTGCTAAGCCTTTCTAACTGTGCAGGCAGCATAAAGATTTGATGATTATTCCACTGTCGTTGCGTACAGATTAAACAGAAAATGAACTAATTAGAGTACTGAGATGAAAAGCATGTAAATGAGACCAAGGACTTACACAGTCTACTTACCTTTTTACAGGGGCATCTCCTGTCTGCTCATCCACATAATCTCTTTTCAGCTCTTCAGGAACGTCACTGTCGCTATCATACTCTTGATACCCACTTTTTTCTTGCTCATCTGATTCATACTGTTAAAAAAAAAAAATTGACTGCCATTATTTTCCTTATGATATTGTCACTAATTTACCATAGCACTTTGTTACTTCTTGGCTTTTACCTCGATCAGGATAGAAATAACTTTGCTGGTCAAAAGGCTGCTGACAAGATTCATTAAAACTGCAGCTGGCAAATTCTACAAAGCCATTTGTAAGCACATTTCTAAACAAACTTCGATTCTCGGATGTTGATTAAGAGTAAATATTTGCATCATCCTATTTCTCCCAGCTACTGATAATTTTTTTGTTGTTGTTGCTGTATGAAGTATCCAAGCATCTGAGCTTTTATTATTTGTTTTACAATCTGAAAAAAACAGTAATAAAACCTCAAAATTTATCCATGTGGTGGTAATAACCAAAAAAAACCCGGCACCACACGATCCTTAATTATTAATGCAAGAAGGACTAAAATATTGCTTCACAAAAATATATTGTACACATTTATTTTAAAAAAGCAAAAAAACAACTTGAAGTTGTTTGTAAAATTTATTTTAGTACACTCCAAAAGACACTAGTACTAGAGAGTCTTTCAACTACTTAACCTGTTAGAGAACAATGCAATTTTGACTAAGCAC
Organism: Psophia crepitans; assembly: GCA_013399095.1. Lineage (NCBI taxonomy): Eukaryota > Metazoa > Chordata > Aves > Gruiformes > Psophiidae > Psophia > Psophia crepitans. The sequence continues at coordinate 45,084 of VWZZ01007701.1, read as the reverse complement.
AAACATTTCCAGCATACAATAATCAGTCAAATGCTAACTACAAAAATATTTCTTACGGCTACTACTACCATGTGATTTTTTTTCCTCACTAATGTTTCCATGCTTACTTTCTTCAACTGTATGCTGTGCTATCTACATCAACAGCAAGAAGAGTAACTTCATATCCAAGTGTATGTTCTATACATATAAACTTTGCACAAACAAAAACTACAGAGCAAGCAAGGAACAGGATTCTGCAGCCCAAAGTGATATACCTTTCTGCACAGAGGAAAATAAAAACTACAACAAAACTCAAAACCACGGAGCACTTCATTATTCTAAACAAACACTCTAATAATATAACTCAACTGTATCAGTGGATTAAATCAGTAGGAGCTAGATTAAAAGCATCTTCTCCCTCCACACACTCCTTGCCTTCTCAGAAAACTTGATTAGGTGTTTGGGGCATGCTTGGATTTATTTGTGTGTGCTGGTTTTGTTTTGAAGCATACAGCATTCTTTATCCAGATATCCATATCTATACCAGATCCTGATATTTGAAGCATTTATCTAATTATCAGTGAAACAATTCCACTTCGATGGAATAAAGCCTCACGCACTGTTTGCTTCATTTGTCACAAAATGCCACAAATTATTGCAGAATAACCCTATGAAAAATGTGAATGTACAGCTAAATTAACCATGCATTCCTGCCTTGAGATGTTGTGCCTTATCCTGAGGAACAACATTTGATGTTAATTGCATCTTTTGAAAAAAAAGAAGCTTAAGTAATTACAGACAACTACTACCTCCAAATACTCAGCTGCATTTTTAATTTTTTTAAATTGCTTCATTCTGCTCAATTGCTGAATTGCATTTCAAAGATCATAAGAAAATTATTTTCAATTGAAGGACGGAAGGTTTGAGTCTAACAAGTGATGTCTGGAAAAAAGAGTAACACATGCTATAGCACATGTAATACAATATAGGATTTCAATGGCAGACGTATTTTTATTGCTACAGTACGAGTTATGTGGACAAATACTATTCATAGAGATAACACATGCTTTTTCTAATTATGAAGCCACACTATATTTATCAAAAGTGTACAACTGGAATTTTTTTTTTTTTTAAACACTTGAAATCTGCAATCTTTCTTCACTCCAATTAAAAGCAATATTTAGTATCAATCTTTTTCTAGGGGTCCAGGTTGCTCTGTAGCACAGGTACTTTATGCACTTAGATAATGAAAGAAATTTTTTCACAAGGTGCATTTCTTAATGCCGAAAAGATTAAAAGAAGAGAAATACTTGATGCTCTGTGATACAACCCTTTTTCCTGAACAGCTACACAGCTATCACAATATTAAGTATACCTGTCAGGCTCCAGAACGCGCTTGCACTTGAAGAGAGACCACAATACTTTTAACTTTGCCTTAACATGGACGCTGCTCTGAAGCCATTCTATCCAAGGAGTCTATAAGGACACATGTAACAAAGACAGTCTGGTTCCAGGATCCTTAAGAAATGGCAGGGTTTTAAGGGATATAACTGCTCTCCAGAGTGGAAAAAGCAAGGAAGACAGAGACTAAGCTAATGCCAGTCTCTCAATCATCCGAAACACACCAAGAAATATATTTTTTCCTTCACTCATGGCAATTCCCTGCCCCAGACATGGAAGCTTTCAAAGCCTAGCACTACGAAAGCAGCATATTATAGAAGTGAGAAGCCCACAGTACAAACACATTCAAAGCAAAACCAGCTGAGACGGAAAAAAGAAAGAACGTAGTATGAGACACAGACTAAAAAGAAATAAGTATTCACATGCAAAATTTCTGCTTCGTGAACATTTCAGACAAAGGAAACCTATTCCTATTCCAGCTCAGTGTATTTCAAAAATGAGCTGAGTTCAGGCTTGATTAAGGACAGAGTTTAACTAACTTGGCTGGAACATTAGCATGGGGAATTACTACCACTTATTATGCATTAACATATAATAAATGACCTGCCAATTCAATTAAAATCCAGATATTGTAAAATGATAAACTGACTACAAATTGTTAGCAAAAATTCATATTGATATATGAATCTGACAGCTGACATATTAACTGCCTTAACATCATAGATGAAGTATGAGATTGATTTATTTTTTTTTACATGGAAGAATACTTTATCAAGTCTCCTCAATATAATGCTATTAATGAGGTGGAAAAGTTACTTAATGAGATAAAAAGTTACTGCATACTTAAAAATGCAGATATAACTCACAACGGTTAAACAGTGACCTGAAGAGACCTTATAAATCCATTTTGAATATGCACAGTCTGCAATAAAATTTTAAACTCCTAAAAGGAATTCTGATATCTTGCAGCAATAATCAGTTCACAAGTGTTTAGGCATTCAGTCCAAACAAACCCATGGGACAGTAGTGAGATTCATCGAAGTTGAAGAGTGTTACGAAACTGTAAGTTAACTGTATCACAACAAACATATTTTAGGGAACTACAGAAAAAGGACATAAAGCATCTCACTGAGGCTCAAGATACAGAGCTGAGGTGACTGGATCCAGAGGCCCGTTTGCAGTTGTCCAGAAGCAGATAAAGAGATTTTATAATTCTCAAAAGAAATCCTGACAGTTCTTACCATACTACAGATCATCTGACAAGTAAATCAATTGCTTATGTCTTTGTCATGCCATTTGTTGAAATATTTGGAAACACATCTGCATTCTCTGGAAACAAAATTTTGCAACCTCTATCAGAAATAATTTCCATTTTAAGTGCTAAAATATGCCTCCAGCTTAACTGGTCAGTCAAGAAAATGAAATGTAAAACCTCTGTAGAAATTTCATCCCGCATTGCCTGAGCAAGTTATTTCTGTTTCTATGTAAAGGATAACCAAATAGGTGTCACTTTCTTTTTCTTTTAAATAAGAATTCTGTCTACGTGTCAGCACTTTGGAACAACCAGTTACAGAGAGAGAAAAGGAAAAATGTGAAAAAAAATACTCACCTGGCGAGTATACTCACTTGGGTCACAAGAAATCTTGGTTCTAATACCAGCCAGGTGAGATGTCCTGCACAGTTCCTGACAAGTTAATCAGCCTAGGCTGTGCCTCAGTTATCTATGTAAATGTGCATAATACTTTCCTGGCTCATAAAGATTTTTCAAAGGATTTCATCCTTCTAGTGATGGAGTTAGCGGCCAAATACACTGGTGAAAACCAAGTTAAGTGCCTTCTTAGCATTGTTGAACACCCTCATCTGCATTCTCAGTATGACTCTTCAGATTTACTGAACATCTTTCAATATTAAAAGCAGTTAATTTCCATTTTCCAATGCCTTAAACTCAAGTTATTATATGGAATAACACTGTTTAATTACAGCATTGCTAGAAACATGTCAAAGGAAATATTCACTTAACTTTACATTTTAATTAAAAAAAGTTAGTTCTATACACTGGGGTTAGTTCTCCCAGTACCACTACATCTAAGGTTAGAAACCACTATTTTATAATACATATGACTGTAAATCTAACCTATATTTCACAAGAAAAACGCATAATAAATCACATCATTGGCATTTCACTTTTTCCACACAGAACATTTTGTCCCTCTGGTGTCAAAGGAAAGCCAAAATTCGTTACAGTTCTTCACCAGGCACAACATCAGATTTTATCAATTTAAAATATATTAAGGTTTCACTAATAAAGAACACTAAATTGGCACACAGCTTTGAAAATGAGGACAGTGAACCTAGCCTTCAAAGTCCCTGACAATGTGCAAGCCAACCAAATGGGAGACTGTTCAAATGGGAGACAGGGAAACTCCAACACAGCTTTGCTACACGTGTAATACATCAGCCTATTGGTAATTCACAGGACCACGACTCCCTCTAGCCTGTTTCACCAAAACCACAGCCTGCCACTGATGAACTGCTCTCTCAGCTCTACCAGACAACGCATATGGCATCCTGACAGTGATTACCAGAATCCTGTCTCTGCCACGGTGCTTGCAGCAATAGCAGCACCTACGTGCAAAGCGTGAGGCAATCCTTTACTATGGAATTAATGCTTACTGTCTTAAGCAGCTTCAGCTCTGGCTGGGACTGAGCCTCACACAAAAAATAGACAGTGGTGAACAACCAGTATGAAAATAGTAGAGACAAATTGAGAATAAAAAGACATTTTTACCCAGGATGATTAGATAGTCGAATTGATTGACTCCCTGTGGTAATAAGGCAACAAACCCAACCCTAGCACACAAAAAAAACCCCAGAATCCCAAGAAATCATTATTTATCAAAGGGATAAATGACAGCAAAAAATTTAGTAAAAAATATGCTAATATAGCACTAAAGAGAATGGTACAAAGTTTTAGAGTAAAATATACTTGGCCACTGCTAGATTTTGATAGAATTTGGAAAAAAACAAAGTTATTGTTCAGTTTTACAGTAGAACCCACCATAAACCGAGTGTCCTAAGCATTTAAATTACATTTAAAAACTGCCTAACGAGCATCAGGTAATCCATGGCAAATCACGTAGGTGTGAACGAATACAACAGAAGGAGCAACCCACAATGATTCTTTCCTAAGAAGTCAGAAATCCAGTTCTAAAATGACAAACCTACTTTCACAAAGAAAGCTAACTTAAACCCTGGAAAAATACTAATTTCAGTGGAACATGACTTACTGGCCTTTGGAAATGCTTGCCTTCAGTGGGGAAAAATACTGATCCACTGCAAAACAAATTTCAAACAGGATGCCTGGCTTTTTGGTATTGTTAAAAGCAAAGTAACCTACCTAATTAAAGGAGTAAAGTGCCTTGAGAGTTTATACAGTACTGCAGTTAACTGATCCTTTGCCATCATTGATACACAAAAGAAACCACCATTTACTGAGAGCAAGATTTGCTTTGGTTGTGCTTTGTTGGTTTTTGTTTGGTTGGGTTTGTTGGGTTTTTTTCCCCCGAAACATTCCATACCCCATTGGAAGCTAACACGTCTTCTGTTTCATCATCTTTGCTGTCAGCCTGGATTTCAAAGGGGTTTCCTCCGTTACAGTACTGCTCAAATAACGTTACTGTTGTTGAAATTGCTGAAGCTGGCTGCTTACTAGGTGACACAGATGGGGAACGTGACTGCTCCATGAACTTAAATTCCTATTAATAGAAATAAAGTACAATTTAATCACCAACAAGATAGTTTCAGTATTATTAGGACTCCAGTTCCATAAAAACAGAGCGTATCAACAAACTTCTGGACAACTAACCTGATATGAAAACTTTTAGCCAAAGCTTGCCACTTACTAAATCATGCTTTTCATGCTGGCTCAAGTTAAACCACCAACTGAAACTGGCAATCTTATGCAGCTCATCTTCCTAATTTTAGCAGGTTTTGATTATGACATGCAATACATCTCCTGCACTCTGAAAGTATTTGCTGTCTAAAACTGGGTAAAAACTAAGTGGGTTTTTCATTTCACAGAAATTAAGAGATAAAACAAGACCTAGTAGCTTTCTTTACACAAGCTACCTAGCAACTTATTAAACTTGAAAATTTTTAAGTTTAAAGTTCTTTTCAAAATGTTTTGTTTTTCAAACCCGTTGCATATGAAGTCTCTGATGACTGAGTAAGGAGACTTCTGCAAATATACAGATGAGTAGAGCAGATAAGGTATGATATTAGACATTTTTTTCTAACAATCTTGACTTATCTCAGCTGACATACCACTTTTATCTATTAAACTTTAGCTACTGATCTTCATAAATGGCAAAATGTACATTAGCACTTATCTAAAAGTTTAAAGATCAAAATGTACGCAGCTAAAAGGACTGCAATGTTAGATTTCTGTTTGTCTAAATGAATCAGTTACTTCCTGCACTTTCTGCTGCTCCAGTCCCTTGAGGACTATGTATGGATTTATAATACGATTTCTCTATTAAAAAATATATTACTTCTGTTACTACTGGATGCTACTGGGGGTCCTCCTTCCTTTTCCCTCCATGCTATTACTGCACCAGTAGCCTCTTGCTTACTCGTGCTGTTAACTTTACTAAAGCTGCAAAATTATCTTTTGCTTGAGATTGTTCAGCTACATCCATTTTTGCACTTCAGTGATAGCTTCAGTCATAGACACCCACGTTTCATTTGGCAAAACAGGTGAAATTCACCCACCATGTGCTAAACTTCACAGAAGTTACTTTAGGACAGCAGGTGAGCACAACAATTGCTTGTTTTCAGTTGGACTTGACCACAGAAGAATTAACTTTTATTTTTACCCTTTCCAAATGAGCCAGTATGACATGTTTCCAGAAACAGATGCCAAAATTGGTACAGGCTAGTGAGCGCTCATGTGGCTATTTTTAGGCACTCATCTTTTTAACATCTTACTCTCAGATAGATAATTCAGAAATGGAAAACTGACCTATTAGTAGCACAATAAAACATGAAAAATAAAGGCTAGCGTTATGCTTACAACTCTACCATTTTCTGCAAACATCTACCTGCCTGCAAGATGAATACTACTGTTTAAAAGCATTTGAATCTTAAGTTTCCAATATCATGAAGTGAAATTTGGGGGGGGGGGGGGGGGGTGTTAGCAGCCATTAAAAAGTTTGCACAGTAGTTCATGAATTCTCGGAACTCCTGGTCTCTTAGCTATTCAAGTATTAATATATTTGTATGTGTTATTCATAGAACGTACATGAAGCTGCAGAATACTAAAGCTTGATTTAACAGGACAAAGTTCCCAGGTCTCATTCTCCAAAAACATTCTCAGTTCCTCAAGACGGGTTCTGAAATACAACAAATGAATATTCTTAACTGGCAGCAAGAGTAAATCAGCAAGTAGATAACAATTTAACTTATGTAGTGAAAAACACCCTCAAAAACTGTATAAAAAGTCACACTTGAAAACAGGTATTTCAGTCATTCTTTCAACTGACAGACCACCTGAAAGCTGTGGCCACTAACACAGTGTGTTTTATGACACCTCTGGAGAAATTCTCAAAGAATGTCACTCTCTACAACTTGGAAGCTCTTTTGTTGTTTTTTTTTTTGGCCAAAACCATTAGAAAGTGTAGAGGAACATCTAAAATTATGCAGTAATACTGGACCTTTTTTCCTTTATGTAGAATGTAGAAAGCAATATAACGTATACAAACAGTCTATTAGCAGTACAAGAGCTTCTGTTCAGCCATAAGCAGAAATATCTTTACTAAACAAAATCTTCTTGCCACGTAAGCAGGAACTCATACAGGAAACACAGCCATGAGTATTTTTTGAGGTCACACTGTCGTATCTTTTCTTCTTAATATACAGTATATTATTTTGCTTAACAAGTAGCAGTTGGTAAATTATGCACTAGGTTTCTAATTAAGCAGTAAAATATTGTAGAAATACCACTATTTCAATAACTAACTATAATCACCACTACAATTAAAGTTTTCTTGCCTCAATAAGATGAGCAATGTGTTGAATTATGACTAGAGTTTGCTGTGTCTATTTAAATTCACCAGCTAAATGCAAATAGACTTTAAGTGCTATTTTCAAGGCACTGAGTACCCGTATCTTGCAGATCTTGCAATAAAGCCGACAGAAACAACAGATAAAGATGCTGTGAAAATCAGCATTACAGATGAAAATTCTTTGAGAGGAAGACTAGAAAGAGCCACAGAAAGTAAGCATTTAAAAGCCACACAGCATCAGTTTTTGTATCATCTCAAAGCTAAAATCATGGCACTGACAAAGTACTTGAACAAACGCTCTTCATTTTCACCAGCACACAAGTCTAGAAAGTGGCCCACATGGAAAGTCTGATGCATTCATTCTCTGAAAAGCTTTAGTGATCAGACACGCCTCTTGTTCCGATCCATTTGTAAAAAAATAAATTGCATTCCAAAAATTGCCTTACTGATGTTCTCTGCCAAAAGGCCATTCTAATTTTTCAAGATAATAAAATTTTACCCAAAAAAAGCTTCACGTACGCTGTAACATTACATTGCTATTCTATGCTTTCTGAATGACTTGACCAGTTCTCCTTTGACTACTTTCTTCGATGTCAGCAGTTCTCTAAAACACCACACTGCCCAGGAGGCCACATTTGTCAAATCACACAATCAAAGAACTGATTACTCCTGGACTCTGAGCTATTCAGCTCTATGTAGCTTTTAAATACTAATGAACCCTTAAAAGCACTGGCTTTCCCCCCCAATTAAATACACAAGGGGAGTAAAAGCCACATTAGCTTGACCTGAAAAGGCAAGATGCTTAAAGCTTTTGTATAAATCAACCTGAAGGATATAACTGGGAGAGAAGGGGTTTTTTTGTATTTTTCCTTCTGAGGATAAAAACATCAGCTAAACAACATTCATAATACCCACACAGCATAAAACATGTAAAAAGTATTAAAAATTTCAGCAAATTTGAGTCTTATCAGGAAGTATTTGCTTTTATTTTCACAAGAATTACAAGAAACATTACCTTAATACAAAACACAAGTTATTTCAAGAATGATTATTTCTATACGTATTCCATCAATATTCCTTAACCTTTCTTTCACTCAAAAGATAATTCAGAAAATTAGTCTCTGATTCCCTAAGCTGTTAAATAGAACTTTTAAACATAAGTAAGATCATAATGGTCAAAACAGTATTTACTTAACCGAAGAGAGTATTATGTGGTAAATCAGTGTACTAAATGACAGAGTGACGAAAACACCTTTTCTGAACTTAGAGCTGCAAGCTCAGTTTCCAAATCAGTTTGTGAAATTCATCTTGGGGTTCAGAAATGCTTTCAAGAAATAAAGATAGGTGACATGTCATCTTAACAACCCCAGGTAGCGCTACAGGCTTGGGGCGGGGTGGCTGGAAAGCTGCGCAGAGGAAAAGGACCTGGGGGTGTCAGTTGACAGTCGTATGGCCATGAGCCGACAGTGTGCCCAGGTGGCCAAGAAGGCCAACAGCATCCCGGCTTGCATCAGGAATAGTGTAGCCAGCAGGAGCAGGAAGGTGATTGTCCCCCTGTACTCAGCCCTGGTGAGGCCACACCTTGAGCACTGTGTCCAGTTTTGGGCCCCTCACCATAAGAAAGACATTGAGGCCCTGGAGCGTGTCCAGAAAAGGGCAATGAAACTGGTGAAGGGTCTGGAGCACAGGTCTTATGAGGAGCGGCTGAAGGAACTGGGCTTGTTTAGTCTGGAGAAGAGGAGGCTCGGGGAGATCTTATTGCCCTCTACAACTACCTGAAAGGAAGTTGTGGTGAGCTGAGGGTCGGCCTCTTCTCGCAGATAACTAGTGACAGGACAAGGGGGAACGGCTGCAAGTTGTGCCAGGGGAGGTTTAGGTTGGAGCTTAGGAGAAATTTCTTCTTGGAAAGGGTGGTTGGGCATTGGAAGGAGTTGCCCAAGGAGGTGGTAGAGTCACCGTCCCTGGGTGTGTTTAAAGGTTGGATGTGGTACTTAAGGACATGGTTTAGTGGGTAATAGGTGGTAGGGGAATGGTTGGACTAGATGACCCTTGAGGTTTCTTCCAACCTTAATGATTCTATGATCTCCTGACAAGATATAATGTGCAACTGATTAAGGCCCAAGCTTTTCAGACAACTGGAAGAAAGTTGTTCATCAAATGCTCAGAAAGAAATTCTAGCTACAAACTACCAAAGTTGGAAGAAATTCCAAGCCACATTCTCAGCTTCTGAATTTAGACACTGTCTCATGTTCTCCTGTCATAATTTTCATACTTTATGGATTTTAGGCAGAAAGCCTCAGATCAAATGGGTTTGGATGTATTAGCTGTATGACAGCTCCCATCCAACAGAGGACAACAGATCAAGACTGGTAAAGTAACAGTTTCTTAGAGCAAGGAACACTGTGTTTCTACTCCTATCTTCCTAGTTTTTCACACACAAAAAGATGACAAATGCTAGGTAACTAGAATTAGAGAGTTCAGTCATCCAAACCAAAACATTTGAGAAATCAAGAGAACTAAGACAGACAGACAACTTCTGAAGCTGTCAGAGCCATATATCATATCTGAGGCCATATGACTAGCTGTAGAGTTGACTGAAACATAATTAGATACTGACAATGAAAAAACTAAGAAAACATGACTCAAAAGGATGGACTCAGTTCTAAACATCTCATTTGATATAAGACAAAATTGCATACTGAAAAAACATTTCATAGCCACACATATCAGTTCTTTTTATGTAATGGCATAGCAAAAGTAGTAATGATTTTGCTAGGAAGTATGGACTTCAGAGGCCTTCATTCTCACGATTCCAGGACACAGTTTAAGAAACATCCTGAAGAAATACTGAAATTCTACATAAAGAAGTTTTTCATCTTTATCTGGCTTCCCTGCTGCAGAACTAGGGTCTTCCACAACCACAGTGGAAGCAAAGGCTTCTCCACCCTTTCTCTTTCTTCAGGGTTGAGAGTCCTATTCTCATCATGAAACATATTCCACTACCTCTCAACCTCAATGCAGGAACAGTATGCAGTACAATTCCTTTGGAAAGAATTTAAAGTTAAATTCCAAAAAATATAACTGTCATTATATTCATGTACTGCACATATAGTAGTCTCACCTGTGGTATGTTTTGAAATAGTTAACACTTTGTTTTCTGATAGATTCTTGCAAAACTTCAGACTTACTGCCACAAAATTCTTCTCCAACTTGCATCAGCCTATAACAGTAAAACAGAGTTCAGAAATATTTATTTATTAATGCTGCTGTTTCAACCTGAATTAAAAGCCTAAATCATTACCATGAGCATAATGATACATTTACCACGTATCTCCATAAAAGCAGAGTCTCAAAGTTAAATTGCATACATTCATGCGTTCCACAAAAGTCCATTTCTCATTTCCCTCCAAATTCTATCATAATGTCTCATATACAAAGAGCCGTACAAAAAATAAATGTCTTTCTGAGATCCTATTACTCAGGGCAAGCTGTACAGCTCAGTCTGAATCAGTCATTTTATCACCGAAACAGGAGGATATAATACTGTCAGGGTTAGCAGTACCACAGTATTTTACTGCTCTTGATCAAGAGTCCCTTTAAGATTTCAGATGTGCAAATCTGACAGTTTTGATGTTTCTAGAAGCTTTTAAAGGTGGACAATATTGAAATCATACTATACTTTAGCACTACTTGAGCAGCAAAGCAATTTATGCTACCTCTTCCAAGTACATCCTCATAAACTCCCACGTAAAGAAGTGCTCTTCAAACCATCAGTAGATAAGAGCAAAGTTGGCATCAAGATGTAAATATCAGCTTTAATTAATTGTGCTGTCTTATCAGAGTTCAGGTTTGTGCACACGAATTGTTCTTATGACCACATCGCTATACCTGCTGATAACATCAAGTACAAATATGAAGTCATCGTATTTGAAGTTAGACAGATCTGTTCCCAGAAGATATGTTTTCACTTTCAGTTGAACATCCTGCAAAACACAAACAAGTTTTTTTTTTTATACTTAATACGATAGAGACAGAAAGAGGAAGGCTCAGATGCCTAGTTCAGTAGCATGTTTTGGTTTGTCTGCACTTACAACTTCGTTTGAGATTTAGAGTAGAACTCCATTTTCTGTAACATGAATGATTTCTCTTTGAATTTCTTAAATACTATTATAGAGTATTAAAGAAACTGATTGTAACACAAGGTCAATCCTAGATGCTTTATTGCCACTGCAGAAGCATGTGGATTACAATTCAGCCATGTAAAAGGTTTACAGCTTTTCAGAGCTTTCCATCCTGTATTTGGGGTCTCACTGCCCATCAAACGATTCAGCAGTCAGATCAGGAATATGGTGAAACCAGGCAGGTTCACAAGACTTCACATTTTCCACAGCTATGGTTATACCAGAAACAAAGCTAACAGAGAAAAGCACGTGATAAGAAAAGATACCGTATGGCAGCGCACAGCTTGGGAAAAGTGCAATCAGACTGAAAATGATGCTGTTATGTTTTGGTATCTTGACTGAGTTTGTAAGCATAGCGACCAAATAGTAACTGAGTCACAGAAATTATGGTTTTGACATATTTAGCTCAAAACAAATCTCTTAAATCTCTCTAGAGATTTTTTTTTTAAATTAAAGATGATGACTATAAATATAACTGTCATTAATACCTGGGGGTGGGGGGGGATATGACAGATAAACATTTAGGACAGAAGTCAAAAAACTTACCTGCCATATTCGTGAAAGTCCATGTTCCAATTTCTTTTTTACATAGCTGCGGTCAAAACTGTTCTCTTCACTTCCAATCACATTGCTGCCATCTGAAACTGAAGGTGAAAGGTATTGTAGGTATTTCCAAAAGCCTTAAAACATATCCTAGTTTTCTACCCATAATGAAACTTCTGCCTTAACCATTATGATATTACCCAATATGCAAACTTCAGGAGAGCTCCATTGCTCTGAACTTTTGAAAGGAAATGAATAAAACGCATATAAATATTACATGCTAATGCAGACCAGGAAAGCTTTTGATTGCTTTCATGTAAGCATGATAACCCATTCAATTAAAAAAAAAATAAATAAAACCAAAAAGAGATGAGAGTAACAGATACTGATATTTCAAATACAACAGATAAAGTCAAATGAAGTGAGCACTGTCTATCCTCTACAAAAGATTCTCTGAGATGTTATACCTTTGTAGACAAGAATAACAAACTTAAAAATTTCAGAGCAAGATCTGTAACTTTCTGTCCCAGTAAGCTGTCTGCAACTCTGAGGAAAAAATACTGAAACTTTTTCCATTAACTATGCAAATAATATAGCATGCTCTTTTCTTTTATTCCTCTCTCATACTAACCTATGCTTATGCATGAAAAAATATCAATCATATAATCAGATGTCTTCATTCTTGCCAATTATTTTATTTAATTGTAAAACCTTTATTCCTACAGTACTGCATCACTTTCCAAAATAGCATGGTAATGCATGGTAAACATCTCCTATATGTAGTCCTCTCTCTCCCCATGGAGGAAATATATTTTATTTCCATTTTAAAAAAAATAGAAGGTAGTATTTTATGCGTAGTTTTTAAGCGTACAGTTGTGGTTACGATTGCATTCTGTGATGGCACAGTGTCGTGCAGGTTGCCTCACAGCCTGTGACGGACCACACGAAAGCTCGGTCTTAGCCAGACTATACATACAAACTTTCCGCGTGATAAGAAAACTCTGCATATTTCTAGCCTCAGCAAGGAATTTGGAAGCAATTCAAGGCCATGGACCCAACTGCCTCAGTGGGATTATACACAGGAGACAGCACTAAGGCTGTGAAGCACGTTCCACTGTTAAACAGTGCGAAGCTGCCAGACAGCCCAGGTGCAGCTCCAGCAGCTTTTCATTCATGAGCTGATCTCAGCAATGCAGGGACAGGATCCTACGCGGTCATTCAAAACTAACAAGGACAAAAATGCCACCTGCATACTGAATCCCTGTCACAATAGCGTTCCTTACATGGTAACGTGCTCCCAGGCCCACAGCGAGAGCTAATCCTGACTGACCTTTGCAGTTCTTTGTTACTAGGCTTCATGGTTTTTTCCCAGAAAGCCTCCTGGCTTAATTTCACTTTCCTCAGAGAGAGGCAATTTTGCTGTCTACTGAAGAAGAGTCCAGAACCATGAAGAACCTACATCTGCCCTCCATTTGACAGCGTTAAGAAATTTTTTGTCAACAAAAAAAATTACTCTTTTCCATGTGAAGCCTTGCCCTGAATCCAGACCATGCAGTCTAGATGAACAGTGTGTAAATACCGTGAGCACCTTACTAATGAGCCGAGTAAGGAATGGGAGGCCGGATACGAGACTTTAATCAGCCTTTCCAGATGTGTGCAGAACAGACCCCCACAGCATTGTCTGGACTACTGCACATTTAAGAGTAGGAAGGAAAGAGTCATTCCCTGCACAGGAATGACTGGTATCAGATTCTGATGATTCAATTAAATCAAAATACAAAAGAGCACAGCAGAGCCTGAACATGTTCTGACCATATTTTCTTCAGATCATCCGGTGCTCCCTGTCAAGCAAACAGTTCCCTTCTGTAGCAGTCACTAATCCTAATTAGCACTTACCAGTGTCTCATACATGCAGTTCTAGGCCAGAATCTCTGTAAGCAGAAGAGCATGATGCATGCACCTTCCTTCTCCCATCAACCATCTGTTTTCTGCTTTGAACAAACTTTTTCAGAGTATGTTTCTCATAACAAGAACTACTTGCATTTCTCATATAAATAAAAAAAAAATAAAATTTATTCTAAATATATATTTAGAATTCATGTAATGGGTAATATGTGATATAGAAGCATAATAGGAACAACAAAAATATGAGAACTTCCACGTCTGTAGCTACACTTCAATTAAGCATATGTAGGCAATATAGTTACTGAGAAGAACGCTGGCCTTGCTTAATTTCTTTCAAGTGAAGCTATTTGTTGTGTCTGGACATGTTATTAATTTAAATTCCTCATCAAACACTGAGGGAGCGTCATCTGCGAGCTAGGGATTATGATGGCGATTATATGAACACTACCAAGAAGAATCTTCAAGTCAGTTAAAGTCAGTGAGCCCATGAGGCTAGACCTCAAGAATACAGAACGCGTACAATACTACATGCAGCAAGAACAGAAAAGCTCTGGTACTTTCAATTGAATAACTCCTTCTCACAATTAAAAACATAATAAAATATATTCTGGAATTTGGGCTTACATTTATTTCTTCCAAAGTTTTCCTTCTGTTTAAAGTCACTGAGACTGCTTTTGCAGGTGGATGGACAATTTATCCTCCTTACTCAAAATAAGAAGATAAAAGGCTGCCTGATGTGAAAACAAGACTCAAACATAATTTCATTCAATAGATACAGTTGCAGGGCACTCAAACGAAATCTTCTTTATGAAAGAAAAATCATAAAACAAATACTAGCCACTCTATATGTAAATTGTAATTTAGTAACTGTAACTAAATATGCACCTCTTCTCCTGAAAGCCACAATTCTGACAAACACATTTTCAAAAATCGTTTATCACGGAAAGTTAAACAAAACAAACAGAAAGAATAACCCAACTAGAGAAACACTAAGCAGATTTATCCTTTCTCTGACTATCCAAGTAAATAAACCCAGCTATCTTAGTCACAGCACACTCTTTCAAAGTTTCTGCAACCTCCTCTCTTCTACACTTCTGCCTAAACGAGTGTGCTGATTTGGGCTTGGCTAATTTTGTTCACAGTAGCTGGCATGGGGCTGTGTTTTGGGTTTGTGCTGGCAACAGTGTTGATAACACAGGGGTGTTTCTGTTGTCGCTGAGCAGGGCTTACACAGAGCCAAGGCCTTTTCTGCTTCTCACACCACCCTGCCAGTGAGTGGGCTGGGGGAGCTCAAGGAGTTGGGAGGGGACACAGTCGGGACAGCTGACCCCAACTGACCACAGGGATATCCCAATCCATATGGCGTCATGCTCAGCTTATAAAGCTGGGGGAAGAAGGAAGGAGAGGACACATTCAGAGTGATGGCGTTAGTCTTCCCAAATCACCGTTACACGTGACAGAGCCCTGCTGTCCTGGGGATGGCCGAACACCTGCCTGCTCGTGGGAAGCAGTGAATGAATTCCTTGTCTTGCTTTGCTTGTGTGCGCAGCTTTTCCTTTACCTATTAAACTGTCTTCATCTCAACCCATGGGTTTTCTCATTTTTACTCTTCTGATTCTCTCCCTCATCCCAAGAGGAAGGGAGTGAGCACGCAGCTGCGTGGTGCTCAGTTGCTGGCTGGGGTTAAACCACAAGTCGTCAGTATCTTTGACCTATCTTCAAGAAAAAGACTATAGTCCTTG
Organism: Psophia crepitans; assembly: GCA_013399095.1. Taxonomy (NCBI): domain Eukaryota; kingdom Metazoa; phylum Chordata; class Aves; order Gruiformes; family Psophiidae; genus Psophia; species Psophia crepitans. The sequence goes on along the minus strand of VWZZ01007701.1, from coordinate 29,271 downwards.
TGCTCACAACTGCCATTTATGAAGGAATAGTTGGACAGTGTCATACAGATGCTACTGTTCACTGAAAATCCATGCAATATTCTCTCTGACAATCTCCTGCTGCTCCAGGTTTATAGCCAGTCATGTTAAGAGGTCCTGTATTCAGTCTTTTAACAAACTGTACTGCAGCTAATTTTACACATGCAAATATATGAATTTAGGATAATTTCACTGAAAACCAAAGATTGGACAAAGGTCCACAAGCATTTACACTTTTTGCTCTGAAGAATTTTGGAATAGGTAGCAGAATACATAAATATTCATAATTTCATATAAAATTCTGAATCAGAAGCATCCATGAGTTATTCTTCTAAATGCCTGATTTAAATACAGTAATTTTTCAGGTTTCTCTGTATTTCTTTGAAGTTCATAAAAGCAGCCTTCAGTCATAACAAAAGGTTTTTGTTTAATCCTTATTAAGCAGACGGGAAAAAAAGAAAAGTGAAAATAAAAGAAAAAATAATCAAATCACTGTCCTCTAGCTTCATTCTTTGAATACTAAGCAGGTCTTACACAGAATTTACACAGTAATATGAATTGTATGTTATGAAAATTAAAATGGCTGAAATTAAATGTACATCTTACATAATATTCTTCTTGCTCTTCAGTGAATCTATTACAGCTCCTACAATTGTTGCCAACTTTTACCAATAGGATTATACTTGCAAAATCAGGAGTTTAAATACTATAGTGATAATTTTGCTGCTCAGTTTCAGTTCTTCTGTTAAATTAGTGTCTCGGGAATATATGTGCATTGCATCAATGTCACAGTAAATTTTATGGCATGTGAAAGTCTAGCTGAACCAGATAGGGCCTCGCACAAACCCATGCGACTTTGAAGTACACTTTGCTTTCAGCAGACTAAATGATCTGCACAGGTCCCTTTAAAACTCATTTTTCTTTGATTCTATACTACAAACACATCAATGTTTTGACCATGACCAACAGTGCAATGGAAAATTTTCCAGTAAGCAGTTTATCTTCAGGGATGAAAACCCTTATCATAGCAATTTGCTGTTTACTACATGAGCAACAAAATCACAGAATAAGTGACAAAGAACTCTTTTCGCGCTCTGGAGTCGATACTTTTAGTTCACTAATTTTATCTACGGTATGATTAAACAAGTCCTACATATGAACACTTAATTCTGTCTTTCCAAGAGTATATTAGGACCAATTATTTAAGTGTTATTATTGATGATTCATAGAACTATCAACATCACACATTTCACTATGATTTACTGCTACTCTGTTATAACACTTCAGCAAACTAGATCTCATTAGTATTTTCTATTTCATAACAAGCAATAAAATGTCTTGTGCTTTAAAAGTTGTTAGGATTGCAGTTATGTTGAGAGATCATTATCTGTTTCCATTTAGTTTATTCCAAGTAAGGGGTTTTTTAATTGACCTTAAATAAGGTAATCCCCAAAGACCAGTCCACACTATAACTGACAGAACAACTGCAAATTCTGAACTCAGTTCTTGGGGGAAAAAAAATAAAAAAGCCTCCAATAGTCTCTCCCATAAACGTTCCAAACAAAAATAAATCCTGTTGTGAAAGTATTTTCTATTTTGTTTCATACTTCAGTCTAAAACTAGACTATTTTCCAGAAGACAAATAAGCAGAATATTTAACGATATAAAGCAGATACACCTCTTTCCTCAAAAATGCAGGACAATTATTTACAAGTTACGCAAAGTACATTTTAACATCTGTAACAGGCATTAATAATCACAAATACGTGACACACAATCTAGATGAAGTGCAACCTCCTTTCCATAATCCATGCAGGACTTCTTTTGGATAAACTTCACTATTAAAATAGAAAGAGCTATACAATTCATGTTTTCTGAGTCCAACTTCTCACTTCTGCAGCTGGTTTTGTGCCCTAAGATCAAGAGTCCCTCAAACCATTTAAGGTGCTTTGTAAGATTGCTGGCATTAACTGGCAGGAGAAAAAAAAACACTGGGAGAGCTTGGAGTTCTCAAAATGACAAATGTCACATACATTAGTTAAGACAGTTCCTTCTATTGCTCCAGCCTATGGGCTTTAATTCAGGGAACAATTGTAGCACAATCTCCTGAACTGCCTCCATGATTCCTTCTGACATACTCGCCCTTTCTACAGGAATTTTACTCCTTGGCTTTAGCACGTATCACAGCTATTAAATCAATAAGTATGAAATGAGACTTCCATGTACAGGTTTAATAATTACTACAGCATGAGCAGTGACTTTTAGAAAAAACAGACATTTGGTAGATATTTATAGTCCCTCTAAAATTAGATTACACTTGTGAAATTACCTCGTGCGTGCTCTACCATTGCTGCGGTATTTGAAAAAGTGATTCAGTAGCTCCAATATATTCTAGTTGTACATTAGAGCTAAACCACAGCGTCTCCAGAAACTTAAAAACTGAGTGACAGAAGATTTAGTGGATTAGTAATAAACACACCAAAACATTCTGGCACACATTTAAAAAGCAATGCATTTAAAATTACTCATGTGATTGAATATACCACTTTATTAGGCTTAATGGCTCCTTTAAAAGGTTTTGCAGTGCAAATGAGTTCGTCTTCAGGTTATCACAAATCATCACACTAAGAGGAACTATTTTTAAAACCACATCTGAAGCTGAGCATCTGGAGTCTACTGTGATAATGTTTCCATCCGATAAACTCTTTATGATACCTGCTTTACTTTACACATGCAAATATCAAAACAAAATGAAAACAAGAGAAGGAAATGGAATTATCTGAAGTTATTTTAAATTTTAAAGTAAATATTACTGAGAATACGCAATTCATGCAAAACTTCAAAATTTTTCTTCACATGGTGCATCTCAATACTAAATATTTCAACTCTGAATTTTAGTTCTGATACACTTATAGAAACTTTAATCTGAAATTAACAGTTTCAACAAACCCACATTTATTTTTTTAATTTTAAGATTTCACAGAACATGGTAATGGCACTAAAAAAAAAATTTTCATTAATTTTTGAAATTTAAAGTAGGAAGACTATGTTGATTAGCATAAATTTCATTCTTTTTAAGACTTAAAATCTATAATAAATCTGACTTTTGAAAGAAATGTTGGATTTCAAATACTTTGTAGGAAGCAGTGTTGCAAGATCTGTTCTTTACTCCTGTTTCTATTTTTTCCCCTCTCTTCTTATCATCTAACACAGAGGATACAAGTTTTATGCAAATCAGCCAAGGAGGAATAAATTTAGCAGCAAGCCTACAGTCCCTGTCCTTTCATACAATCATAGAATCACTAAGGTTGGAAAGGACCTCCGAGATCATCAAGTCCAACCGTCAACCTAACACCACCATGTCAACTAGATCACGTCCTGGAGTGCCATGTCTACACGTTTTTTGAATGTCTCCAGGGACGATGATTCAATCACCTCCCTGGGCAGTCCATTCCAATACCTCACATCACTATCACTTTGATAGATGCTTCCTTTTCAGTAAGAAAAGAGCAAACTTATAGAATCACAGAATGGTTTGGGTTGGAAGGGACCTCAAAGATCATCTAGTTCCAACCCCCCTGCCATGGGCAGGGACACCGTCCACTAGCCCAGGTTGCCCAAAGCCCCATCCAGCCTGGCCTTGAACACTTCCAGGGATGGGGCATCCACAGCTTCTCTGGGCAACCTGTGCCAGTGCCTCACCACCCTCATAGTAAAAAATTTCTTCGTAATATCTAATCTAAATCTCCCAAACCTATTCCTCCTTGTTCTACCACTACATGCCCTTGTAAACAGTTCCTTCCCAGCTTTCCTGTAGGCCCCTTTAGGTAGTGGAAGGCTGCTCTAAGGTCTCCCTGGAGCCTTCTCTTCTCCAGGCTGAACAAGCCCAACTTTCTCAGCCTGTCCTCATAGGAGAGGTGCTCCAGCCCTTTGATCACCAAACCTATCCGATTCAAATAAATAGGAGTTTTGCATTAATCTTAATACTGTAAATTTCTCACTCTGCCCTCTGCCAAACAGGTATCTTGGGTTAGTGGGGAATTATAGTTTGTCTTCAGAAATTTTACGTTAACTCAGAGTCCATCCAGGAAAATGTACTTAGGCAACAGACAAAGGTATTGTACTTCTGTCCTAAAAACATAAATTGGAAGAACAATAAAAGAAAACCAAAATTATACTTTAGGATTAAATGTTTGCCTTTTCCTGTAAGGGTATCAAGGAAATTGTGTCTGTATCTTACAATGGATTCACTAGTATAGATGACATACAACTTTCTGAATGTTGTATTTTCTGAAAATCATGACGACAGATTTAAAACAGATTCATTCCCTCTTGTTCCAATCAACTTTCCCAGTACACAATCCAGTATCCCATTCTGCTAAGCTTAATATGCAGTGAAAATTTCAACATTGATCAAAACATCTCAAATTTCACATTGGTCCTATATTAAAAGGAAAAATCCTCAGATTTTGTAGTCACCCACCACAGCTGACTTCCAAATCAACAATAAGCACCATTTAATATGCAGCTGTTTATATCTGTGATAACAGTACACACACATATTCATTAAAAACTGAACCTTATACTGAAGACTACAAAAATCCAGTGAGTATTTACGCCTGTACTGGGTCAGGCTGAGCTGGAGTTAATTTCCCTGTAGCAGCCCTTACAGTGCTGTGCATTGGTAGCAGCAAGGTGTTGATAACACACCAATGTTTTGGCTACTGCCGAGCAGTGCCGGCACACATCAAGGCTGTGTCTCCAACCCTTCTTCCACCCCCTCAGCAGTAGGCTGGGGGTGGGCAAGATCCTGGGAGGGGACACAGCCAGGGCAGCTGACCCACATTGGCCAAACGGATATTCCATACCGTATGACATCTGCTCAGCAATGGGAAGCTGAGAGAGAGAGGGAGGAATGGAAGGCATTTGTTTTTTTTTAACGTTTTGTCTTCCGGGGTAACCACTACGCTTTTTGAAGCCCTGCTTCCTAGGAAGTGGTCGGACATCGCCGGCTAATGGGAAGTAGAGAACAATCTTTTGTTTTTTCTTTGCTTTGCTTCTGCGCGCGGTCTTGCTCTTGCCATATTAAAACTGCCTTTATCTAAACCCACGATTTTGGAGTTGTCTTTTCCATCTTATTTTTTTCTCTCCCCTCTCTGGCCTGCTGAGGAGGGGAGTGATAGAGCGGCTTAGTGGACACCTGGCATTTAGCCAAGGTTAAACCACTACAACGTCCTTACTGCACACTAAAAGTAATAATGCTGAAGGCACTGAGTCAAGACCACAAAGGTACCAACACACAATTTAACAACTTGAGCTTAAGAAAAGTTCTAACTATCAAAAGTTTTGTTTCCAGTAGTTTCTTACCAGAAGACACAGCTGCTGCCTCATCTGGGTCATGACTCTCGTGCCACTGCATCGTCCGGTAGTAACTGAGCATGACTTCCCAGAGGGCTTTGCAGAGATCAGCAAGGCATGGGATGTAGCTGTCTGATGTAATATGCTACAGAAAAACAAAATAATATTGTGAAATTTAACAATTGTGTTCATTTTTTGCAGAGGCAAAACAAACTGTACAAAACCCTCCATATTCATACAGCTGTGTATGTGCCTGACGTCTATCAGTTTCCTTTTCAAAAGTATCTAGGAGCTGACAAATGGCTGATTTTAGTCAACAAATCAAATGATGTCCAAAAGCCCAAAGTTGGTTTGTTAGAAACGTTTTTTTCCAATTGGCCCATATATTAACCATCTCTTATATTTATGGGACAGCAAGGTAGATATAGAAGTAAAGCCACACTGTCTAATGGGCAGCACATCTCACCATCAAAGAGGGATGCAGCCACCCCTGTGACATGCAGATGCTGTGTCAGTTCAATGATACGGACACCTGTACTTCAGTAGTACACAGAAGCCATCCTGGCAGGTACCCCATTGGATTGAATGCCGTATCAAGAAGTAGTTTAAAAACAAACAAACAAACGTAGCTGGCAGTTGTCCTGCCTCCCCAATCAACCCTGCTTCAAAGAGCCAACTGTGAATTAAGATATTTATTAGGTGAAGAGTATCAATTTTATCAGAGATACACACAGTAGAAATATCTAAGACGAGATTGTCAGGTAAAGGGATGCATTTGAGAAGGGGTCTTGCAGGGTAAATAAAAGACTGTAAAATACATTGTTTATCTGAGCGGCAATAGTAAGTCACCATTTTCTCGCTGTGAAGCAGCACAGTCTCACAGTTTATAAACAAGGGCAAAGTCCAGCTGCATAAATGTGATTTAATTACATTATTATTTAAAGGCTCTCAGAGAAGTCTGGAAATTAGCACTTCAGATCAGCACTGTTTTAGAAAGCACTTCATATTTTCGCATTGCTACCTCAGTATCCACAATTGACTTCCACAAGGCTGGTTAGCTTTTGCCGTGTGGGTACTGCACGCTAACCCAAAAATGTATATCCAAGATCATACAAAAGCTTTAGCATTACAGTTACTGTTTTTGAAGAATTCTGCTGTAAAAGCTTCTACAACAGTGATGTCACTATAACCACCAAAATAATCAACCATGGATTCTATAGAGAGCAAACCCTTAGTCAAAGCAACCAATTCCCTCTGAAATGCATCCTAACCCACTGATATAACTGTGGTTTTCTAAACACTGAGTCTCCTTCCTGAGCAATGAACTGCAGCAAAACCCTGATAAGCTTGAATATTACATTTGCTGGATAATAAACACTGGACTGGTCAGGTCTCTTCCCAAATGCAGATGCATCACTTACACCCCTCCTATTTTTCAGCTTTTAGGTAAAAAAATAAAAATAATAAGCTACATGTCTTTATTTTCTATGTAATCATGTTCTCTTGCTTTCTAAGCTTAAATAATGTTCCTGGCAGTAGCACATAACACCCAAGCCACACTGTCCTACACTTTGCTTATGAGTAAGGACTCACAAGAACGGTTCATTAGTAAAAGTATCTAGAGGCTTCATATTACTCATTATGTCTTTTCAATTGGCTTGGGGTTTTTAAAATGAATTATTATTCTGGTTCTGGTCCCTATCAAGCCAGAGCTGCCTCAAGGATATAAATTAGGCATTCTGGACACATCAACAAAAAAAGTCAAGTTCTTGGTGCATAAACAGAAGTAACAATTGAGAATGCTACTTGTTTTCTAAAATACCCTTTAATGGGAGAGTTGATATACATTAAAGTGTCTCAATAATGCAGTCAGTAATTTCATACTATAGACCTTTGCTAAGGATGGAACAAAATAGGGTAATAAGTTTATCATTTAAACAGTAAGTTGCCCTGCCATTTCAACAGCTGTTTCAGCAGTTTCTTCTGCCAAGTCATCAGAAAATGTTATTCTTACTGTATTTCAGGGGTTTTAGTAGCTATAAAATCTAAACTTTGGTTGTGCAGATGATTACACTTGAAGACATATTGACTTCCACGTGGCCAGAAAGAAAGGATCACTTACTAAATAAGACAATTTCATTTAGACTAAGGAAATAAACAACTTAATTCTAGCATAAGTTCAAAGAAATTAAGAAAATTAAAACTTGAAGCTGAAACAGCCAAACTCTGCCCTGCCCCAGTAGTATTCAAAAGGAGAAAGCGTGTAAGAATTAGAGCATGGCATATCCTTAGGAAAAGAAATGCTCAATAAGGAAATAGTGACTCAGAGCGCATGGGCACGTAACTTACACAAATGGTCACTTACTGAAAACATTATCCTTGCAAAAAACCCCACATTATTACAAAATCCAGTATCTGACTTCCAGAAATGAAAGAAGCAAGCAAAACAAAATTAAAACAAAGAAAAAAAACCTCACCATAGTCCCCCACTACCCATGCAAAATGGAAACGAGCTGAATGAGTTCATTTAGAAAGATTTTTAGAAACACACAACAGGAAATCTTCCCAAAAAGGAAGACTTTACTTTTGTATGACTTTCATTTTTTAATTAGAGTAAGCACTCCACAACCACTTATACGTTAAGAGCATCCTGGCTTAACAGTGTAGACAGGTTGAAGAGGGTTCTCACTGGAACCAGACATGAAGAAAGGCGACTCATATTTTAGTCTCAAACAATTTATTCCCTGACAACTGAATGCAAGAGATGAAAATCTGTTGGTATTTTTCCTATGTGAAGTTAGAAATGGAATTGCTACGGCAGTCCAGCTTAATCAGCTCTGATTTTCACAAATGCACAGCCACAGGTAACACCCAACACTGAACAACACAGTTTGTAACAGAGATCAACATTGCCCATATGCAGTCTGTCTCTAAAGTTCTAATTGTTACCAAGAGAGTAATGAAAAATAAAAAAGAAAACCCAATACATTTCATGGAAATGCCAGAAGATGCCAGGAGGAGCTCAGTAGTACTGTTCGTAAATGTAAATAAATGGGCTTAGTATCATAAATATTAGCAAAGAATGAGAAGTAATACTGAAGGGCGTATAGAAATATAAAGAAAAAACAACTCAGAAAAGAACATTGGAACCTAAGAAATGAAAACAAAAACATCCTCTGAAGACTTAAAGCAGAAGTATGAAAGGGCTGCAGTCTGGAGAACAGAGATCAGGGTTTGTTGTCTTTCCTCAACTAGAATTCATCTTAGTGAAACACAAATACATCCTGTCTGGAACCTTACTCATTCTGTTCACTAATACTTCTGTCAATTACTCAAAATAAATTGATTTTTCATAATCCCCTTTCATTCACATGAAGGGTCTTCGATTATGTAAGTCTTTTAAGTCAAAGGGCACTTCTTCATAACGAAATGGTTTTCAATGCAGCTGTTGTGTTTACTAGTTGAAGCTACACAATCCCAGGAGATTTGAGAAGTGAAAGAGTAAAAAGTGAATCAGAATATAAACTTTAATCTCCTTGTGAATCATAGAATCTTTAAGGCTGGAAAAGACCTCTAGGATCATCAAGTCCAACCGTCAACCCAACACCACCATGTCTACTAGACCATGTCCTGAAGTGCGATGTCTACACGCTTTTTCACACCTCCAGGGACGGTGACTCCACCATCTCTCTGGGCAGCCTGTTCCAATGCCTTCACTCTTTTGGTGAAGAAATTCTTCCTAATATCCAATCTAAACCTCCCCTGGAGCAATCTGAGGACGTTTCCTCTTGTCCTATCACTTATTGCTTGGGAGAAGAGACCAACACCCACCTCACTACAATGTCCCTTCAAGTAGTTGTAGACATCAATCAGGTCTCCCCTGAGCCTCCTCCAGACTAAACAGCCCCAGTTCCCTCAGCCGCTCCTCATCAGACTTGTGCTCCAGACCCTTCACCAGCTTCATTGCCCTTCCCTGGACACGCTCCAGCACCTCAATGTCCTTCTTGTAGTGAGGGGCCCAAAACTGGACACAGTACTCGAGGTGCGGCCTCACCAGAGCTGAGTACAGGGGGACGATCATTTCCCTACTCCTCCTGGCCACACTATTCTTGATACAAGCCAGGATGCTGTTGGCTTTCTTGGCCACCTGGGCATAATGCTTCGTCATGTTCAGCCGGCTGTCAACCAGCACCCCCAGGTCCTTTTCTTCCAGGCAGCTATCCAGTGACTGTACTTTGATTTAATAAATTGCAGCTGATGGGGTGCCCCCTTGAGCAGATGAAGTGTGATGAGGGCTTAGTCTGTGACTGAAACAGGGGAATGAAGAACTTTCAAGATAGAAACATAATTTCAAGTTTTAAATCAATGTTACAACCACCTAAAATATCTCACACTCCCTCTACCCACCACAAAAGCTTAAGAAAATTTCTCAGGGTGTAACAGTAAGATCACAAGTGAGAGAATCAGAGCAAACTAAAAATGCTACTCAAAATACAGTAATTCATCCTAATAACATTAAAAAAAACAAACCACAAAAGTAGATGCATGCAAGAAACCGCATCTAAAATCTATACTAGAGGAAAATACAGGGTTATGCCCAGGCAGTGATCTGCCTATCATCAGGCTTTTGCATCTCAATATTACAGTTGTTCGTTATCTTGATACCAAAAGTACAATCAATCTGATACAATATTAGGGTAATGGGAAGACTCCAACTAAGTTCGTATCTTTACAAGAACCCTTATTGAAATGCAGTTATTACCGGAATTGTGACCTCAGCTGAAACACACTGAAATAAAGTTCAAAGCTAACAGTGATTCCAGTAACTCACATATTACTCTGAAGACATGCGAGTTTTGAAATCTTGATCTCCTGTTTGTATCCTACAATTTACTTCTTTCCATTTATTTAGGTGGTGTGTGCACTAACCCCAAAGTGCTAAGATTTAATGCAACCAAAATCAGCATTAAGTTGTGAATAGGCAATCTCTCAATTAGCTTAAGAGCTGTATTAAGAAACTGTAGCAGCTGCAGGGTTATCTTAATAACGGAGTCCCTAATTACATAAGGTACACTTACAGCAGTGGAAAGTTTCAAATTAAAAAATACACACATATGCAAGGATTACATACTGTGCAGAGGTCTTTGTACTGTAACTTCTGAAACTTGGTGTCTGTGTTTCCTGCACACAGCTCCACATACCCAAGGACCACTTGAAACACAGTGTTATGAATGGCCTGAGTGAAGTGCATATGTAACTGGTCCATTGCTGTCTGAAAGGAAAGGAAGAACATAAAATCAAATTGTAAAATTCAAATTGTCATATGCCGTAGTCTTTTAATGCAAGTCCTTTTCAGTACGCATGGCCTCCAATCTTCAAAAATCCGTAACATAGGGCTTGGCAGTATGACAATATGGCAACGTAAAAGAGTTCAGGTATTACCAGTAAAATCAGTTTCCCCTGCTATCCTTCCTCTACAGCTTACTAGTTTTTTTGGCATTATCACTAGCAAATATTAATTTTACATGTATATAATATATTTATTTATAGAATTTATTCATTCTTTTACCCTTGCAATCATTTATGAATGTGTCAAAAAGACATGAGTTGAGATCAGAGCTATTTTTACCACTGAAAACACTTTCAAGTAAAATAAAAATATTTCCTTTGCAATTAATAAAACTAAAACCACAAAGTCTTCAATCCATCCACTTGCCAAAATGAGTTCTTCTCTGAAGAATATAAAGTAGGATTAAGTGTTACAGAAAGGTATGCACATCATATCAATAAATTTCTTACAAAACCCCTCTTTCTAATAAAAAAATACATGGCATTTGTGTAATAAAACTTACTTTTTCAGAAAAAATGAAATTCAGTACATGTACTAAACGGTGATGACGATATAACATAAATTTTGCCATAATCATGCCTGAGTTTCAGGTCAGGCTGTTTCCCTGATCTTTTGTTAATAAACTGAACGTAACATTAGTCCATTTGACACATGGAATTTTCTCACTGCTTCAAGATATGCTAATAATCAGTATATATGATATATAAGAATTCTTTAAAAAAATATTTGATATGCCAGAATGAAGTTATCACATCCTGCAGATTTGAAAATGCTCAGTTTCACTACTTGCTATTTGACATTCTTAGCTACTGGCAAGAGCTGAGAACTCACAAAATGAGCAACAATTCTGCTTCAGTCACAAATAACCGATATTCTGCAGCTAGTCCTAACTCGAATTAGTCAAAGAAAACAGAATGACAAATGAAAACATGAAAAGTACTGAAGATACTTAAGGTTCCTGTCATTTTGTTTAATGAGGAGGGGTCAAATCAGGAGTTATTTCAATAACAATGCAACTACATTCTTTTCAGAACAAAGTTCAAAATGCATACTTCAATAGTAACAAAAAGAATGTCAAAAACAAGTCAGTCTATCAAGAGAACAGAGCAGAGAAAACCGAGCAATAACAAATAACACTTTTGTTTTGTTCAGAAGCTTCATTCCTCTCCAACAAAAAGTCTGCCTTTCTTAACACAGCATGCACTAGACTGTGGAGCAGTGAATGCTATATATGTACTTTTGTTCAGTAAACAAAGAAATTGCATACAGTGCACTAACAAAGGAAATGTCTAATTAATCCTCTCCCCTGATTTTAAGTTGCAGTCTTTAGGCACTCCAGTAATTCTGAGCGTTGTCAAAGTATGGGAAGAGAAATCCATTTCTATCCTACTGCAGAGCTACACTGTTATCGCAGTCAAGCCACTGAAGAACCCTACTTTCCTAAAGGTTCTAAGCAGAAACAAAACAAAAAACAAACAAAAAATTAAACCCACCCACCCCCCCCCCAAAATAGGCATTGTAATGTCAGCCATGTTTCTGAATACTGGGAAACAACATTAAAAAAACCCAAGCATAATAAAGAATGAATGGAGTTCTTGACCTGTCTACAGGCACTTTGACATGATCTTCACCAACTAAAATTTTCTGGAGGAATCTCTTCTCTAAGCAAAACACCATCGCAGCACTGGCACCCCACCGCCTTACTATGTTATGAACACCAATCATTGACAAAAGATGCCTCCAGGACTTTCTCCTCTTCTTACCCCCCCTTTGCTTCACAGGACCTTGGTACTAGCTCACACACGTCATATCTGCTTCAGAAGGAAACCAGTTCACCGTCTTCCCAGAGAAACCATCCTAAGCCTCAAGGCAGTGTACCAACAAAAGAGAACTATATCCTATCAGAGAATTTAGACCTACTCCTATTCACACATAAAAAGCTCTAAGTTCATAGAGGTACACTGTGGACATGTCCTAGAAGTTTTAAGTCTGACAGGCCTTGTGTCATTTTGTTGCTAAAAAATTAATCTCCTCACATCTTCATTCCTGTCACATTCGAGTACAATATAAAATGGGAACATACACGTACCAGGTATGGGCTGTGCACAACTCAGTAACAGGGATCTAGCTATGAAAAATTGCACTCACATGCCCAAATGCAATGAACAGCTTTATAAATAGGGCTGAAATATGGAACTCTTACAGTTGTACCATGTGCAAAAAGCTACATGCTAGAGTAATACACAGTTTAACTTTAGCAATTACTGTTAAAATATCCGAGCACTATAAAAGTCTCTGTATACTCAGCAAGATTCATCAGCATTAGAAAAACAAATTTCCATTGCAGTATTCAAAGCTTCATGCTGTTACACAAGGCTCTTTGTGACTTACTCAGCAGATGAGTACTAACCTGTGTTTTTCCAAGCAGCCTGTAAGCCTGCTGAACCTTTGTATAGTGACCAACATCAAAGTTCTTGCATATTTTGGAGAGCGCTACATCCAACTGTTCCTACATAAATGAAGGAAAAATGCATTAAACACTTAATAAAAACAGGCCAAATAATACATTACTTAAACAATAGCAAGTGTGGAAAAGATGCTTATTGAAATAATCTAGTAATTATGCTTGTACAATAGCCAAGACTGTACGTTACTGGACTATTTTGAGGTGCTCAAACGTTACTTCTTGCAGCCTGCAGTACTTCAGTCTGAAATTTCTGTCAGTCAAACAGCTCCCACCACTTCCAATAACTAGCACAGTAAAAAGTACACTACTTCGTTTAAGTCAAATTCAAAGTGATGTTTACTTTGAGAAGGTCTAGCCCCACAGTATGAGAGCACTGGGATTTCTGACTTGGTCTATACCCACTCCTAAGAAAAACCTCAACTGGGGTGGGGAGGGGGGTGAAACGTGCTCCACAGGTGTTTCAGCTCCAGCAATTCAATTATAGACTTAACTCTCTGACCACCATCTCTTAAATGGAATTAACACTATCTGACTTCAAAGTCCATTGTGAAATAAGCCAGTTATAGAGTACTATACCAGCCCAATGATCAGTACCACAGGAGAAGAAATGAAAGCACACACACAATTACTAGTTCTGCCATCAGAGCTGTATCTGAGCATACAGAACAGCTTTGCAATAAATGAAGTTCACCTATTATGTGCACCAAATGGAAAAAAACTAAAATAGGATCATATACTTAATGACTAACTAATAAGGCTTCCAAGAATTTGACCATGTAGCTTAATAACATAATTCTCACTTAGACGCTGTAATACAGTCAGAGATACACAGCCTAATTCTAGTTATTTTCGATCAACATGCAAGAAAAGCGGAATCAGTAACATATGATAGTATACACAGCTAGCAGATATTTTCTCTCCTTGCTAGTCACTAAAGCCATTTCAATTCCTGTTATTTCAGGATCTCGCAATGTAGTCTTGCTCCTGCAATTAGAAACCACAGAAGATGGTTTAGTCCCTATGTACTTTCACTTACTCCACTGGAAAACTTTCATTAATTTCTTCATTAGCCACAAAATATTCATAATCCAGAGATTTGTTGGGGGGGTTTATTTTGTGCAGGTTTCTTTTAAGCAGATCAACATTCTCTTTCAGCACAAAAAAGAAGAGTAGAATACAATAAAATACTGCGTTTTTTCCTAAGCAAAATAGTAAAGGGACAGGTAACCTAAAAATTTGGAACTTCTTTAAAGGATTACTCAGCAATTTGGAATTTCAGCAATACAGTGACTTAAAAAAAACCAAAACACACACAATTGTTTCCTTCTCTTACATCATGAAGAAATCTGTACAAAGAGAGAAACAGGGATACAGGACAAGGGGGAATGGCTGCAAGTTGCGCCAGGGGAGGTTCAGGTTGGAGATTAGGAGAAATTTCTTCACTGAAAGGGTGGTCGGGCATTGGAACAGGTTGCCCAGGGAGGTGGTGGAGTCACCGTCCCTGCGGGTATTTAAGGAAAGGTTAGATGCAGCACTGAAGGACATGGTTTAGTGGTTAATAGGTGGGGGGGGGTCGGTTGGACTAGATGATCCTTGAGGTCTCTTCCAACCTTAATGATTCTATTCTATTCTATCAAACTGCCTTCTCTTAAACACAGAGCACATTAATCTTTTCAGCTACATTTTTCAGTGGTTCTGTCCACTATAGTCACCTTGTATCACAGTATAAAAATAAGGTCAATGTTAAAACCTAAGTTACAAGAAAAAAAAATAGGAAAAAAGGAATGGACCTACATACAGGCACTCAACTATTGAGAAGACTAATTATTAAAATACTAATATGATTCTATATTAATTAAAACATGTATTTCACAGGAACACTCTGTGAAACCCAGGATGACTTATACTCTCCCATATGTACAGACATAATTCCAATAGAAAAAATGTTATTTTCACAGGAGGGAAATAAGATATTCTATAAATTCACAAAGAGTAAATAAAAATCTTGAGTATGATTATTTGGCTAGCTGAAAATTGCTATCACCAACCAACATGGTACATTTTACCAGATTTATTAAGAGCAGAACTTGCTCTGCAAAGCTGTTACTGGAAGGAAGTAAAGATGCCCGTCTCCTTTTAAGCAGCTTTAGTGTTTGCTCACAAGGAATAAATAGCACATAAATGAAGGCAATAGGAATGAAAGCTGAGTGATCTTCAAGAAGAAAAAGACAAGTTCAATGACTGGCCTATGTGAAATGAGAAGAAAACAGTCATTTCATTAGCTCTTTTGAACCAGCCATGCTCTCAATAGAGCATATATCACTGAAAAAGTAAAAGAACAAAGAAAAGCTTTGCAAGAAAGAAAAGTATAAAAGCATAAATGAAGGAAATTTAACAAAGTTCTAATTGTACAGGGAATGAAATAGTGAGGTATAATAATACATGCAATAATCTAGCTTTTTAAGAGTACATGACCAGAGATGTAGAGAGCTGTCCGGATAGCTAATTCCATTTCCTCATGTGCGTTACATGTGTAGGCATTACATGCACTACATATACATTACCAGGCTTCTCAGAAAAAGCTTGTCAAATTCCAGCTCAAAATTACCTAGCAATGGAGCTAGAAGAATTCCTATCATTCAAGAACTCTTTTTTGCCACCTATTTCCAGCAAGACACTTACCACTTTATATTTAGTATCTACCAACTTAAACTAAACGTCTGTCTTAGTCACGTCTTTCCCAGCTATTCAAGTCTTACTTCCTCCGGCTTAGCACTGGTGCCATCCAGCAGTTTCCAGTTTGCTATCTCTAACATTTCCAGTGAAACTGTGGTCTCTTGTGTAGCTGATACGAACTTATTGGCATGCTGCAAATTTACTTTTCACAACTGTTTAGGAGTAGCCTAATGAATTCACAGCTGTTCATGGACTGAAAACCACCATACATCTTCACCATACAGGGACCATACCTTTGATCAAGTACTTCAAATGTTATGGGACTATTTTATTTGACTGCTCTCCATTTGAAGTGGGCAAAGTTAGTGAGCTGGGGTCATAAGTCTGATAAAATATACAGCATTTAAGTTGACTGCAGCACAGAAGTCTACATGAATAGCAATAACTAGAGCATTCCGAAGAGTGTATTCGAAAAAAATGGGCATGTTCTGTAATTGCTAGTAACATTGCATTAGAAAGCTCTAGTACCTTGAGGTTAAATACTAACTTATACTAGACATCTATATATTAATTCTTACCTCTATTTGTTCCAAGGTATCTTGTAGTTTTGAATTCAACTCACTATTAATAAAAGAAAAAATCTGTTTAAAAATCAAACTACTGATCATATTAACATTTCACGCCAAGTTTCTTGTTTCCAAAAAACATATTTGCCTGCTACCAAGCCACAAGATAGTAATTTATTACAATTCATTAACCTGCTGTTACTACGTCAGAGTAGCATCGCCACCCTACTGTTAGAGCTGAAAGTCACTTACTGCAGGCATTTGCAGCATTCTTAACACTCCAAACTAAAATATTTGTTGCAGCAGCACATTATCCTAGGTTTACAACGCAACAGTTTTAAGAGGGCCCAGACAAGACCCCATCCTGCTAGGATTTAGCCAAGCACTCCCAAACCCCAAGAAACTCAAGCTGTAAGTGTTTTGATTTGGCACTCCAGTCTACAGCAGAACAAAACCAGAAAGGTCAGGACAATACCATAGTCTTTGCAGACTATGGTATTGTAACCTTTACTTGTTGCTCAGGAATCTCTTCTAGAAACACTGTAAGAAAAAAAGAACTTATGCTTACACAATTCTCAGAAAAATCTTTTTCAGACCATCATTTCACTTCTCTGAGCTATGTTTGGTATAGAAAGATTAACAAAAATAGCTACTATAGGAGAAACTTATTTAGGACAAAAAAAGGCACAACTGCTTCTTTCCAGCAATGAGCTTTAAAAATTTCAGAACACCAACCAGAAAAATAAGACACAAAATACAACTACTATGCTTTTGTTTGGAAGGGTCAAAGCAGCAAAGAAAAATTGGCACGATTATTGTAACCAACACTTCTTTGTTGTTTCTCAACATGCAATAAGCCTGCAAATAGAAAAGCCTTGACAACAATTTCATGTTACTAGGTCTCCTGCTGGGTTTTACGGTAATTTCCTGTTACTCAGTTCTTTTATCTAGCAAAAAAGACATTAGAACAACAGTAAGAACCTTGCTCTGTGCAGAGAATCACTCCTTCTTTCCATCTTTAGAACAGCATAGACCATCTTTCCCTGTGTATAAACATATAGTTGGTTTACATTTTGAAATTAACTGGTCTAAAATATAGAAGGTGCTGACATTAGCAAAAAATGATGCAACGCACAGGTAGTGTCTGCACAGACTGAATAAATTAAGCAATTCCACTGCTCTAAGTCCTAGGAAAATTCACAAAGCCCCTACTGGTAGCAAGGGCCATACAAACACAAGACTATGATTCTTTGCAAACAAATGTCATGAGCATGCTGCTGCTGATTCAGCATTTCTTTACCTTTTCTAATAAAGTTAAACATACACACGGATTATTCACCTCAGCCAGGCAACTTGCGTGCACACATACATGAAGAACTTGCTCAACTACTGCAATGTAGGGCTGAAAAACTTCCCGGGCTCCACAAACCGTTTCTTGATTATTGCAGGTGATTGCATTTGACTAATTTCATCTGCACACCAGCACAGATCCTCATGAAAACTAGTTCCTTGTTTCCACTATCCTTAACACCAGGCAAGTCTCAGCTTGCAATCAGCTGGTGACTTAGGAGGCTTGGGCAACTCAGGGACCTGAGCCCTCATATCACAATTCCCAGCAAATGCCCCAAGATCGCAAACGTTCCAGAACAGTATACATTTATTTCCTTTTAGGAGACGAGGATGGGATGGAATTCAAAAGACCTTTTTCCACCTGAAACAGAACCAAGGTAAAACTGCCATGTGTTTCTTACCTGACAGTGTAAGTCTTCCCATTCAAGTGAAGGCTCAAGGACCAATTTTAAATACACACAGCTTATTTATTCAACCAAGCTATGATATATGGAGGTGCTCGCAAGAATGCAGCGCCTACATTTATGCTGACTAATCTAGGAGAAGAAGGTGCAATCACAAAATTTCATAAGAAAAGTAACTTTGACCAAGTACTGAAGTGAAAATGTAGAAATGCAGTGTGCACCTAAATCTGTATGTATTTTCTAAGACCGAATTATAAAGGTAATGCTTGGACATAATGGCTACATGATGATTATGAAAGCCCATTTACCATAATTTAGAGTTTAATTCAAGGCATTCATTTAATTCATTAAAAAATGTATTTTTTTTTGCATCCCCATCCACAGAAATCTAAATTAGCACATTTTTAGAAGGCACATTACTGCAATATAACAGCAGTAACATTTCGACCCAAATGCAACAGACAGTCATGCCTGTAGTAGTCTGACACTTTTTCCTGCAGATTTTTCCAAGAGAGCCTACTCACATCAGAGCTGATCAACAAGCAGAAGGCAAAAAACTTTGACTCATATTTTTAAACATAAGTGAATCACATAATGCAAGCATTCCTTAAGACAACAACAATGGAGAACAAAATAAACAAACATCCAGCCTATTATTTCAAAGATGGATGAGCAGCCACTCTTAAAACCAAAGAGGTGTTAGCAGGGAAGCTGAAGTGCCTGCCTCTTCAGATTATGTATACATCAAAATAAACAAATTATACCCTTCATAGAAAGGTTTAAATCCCCTGCTGTTTAACAGCTACACCCAACTCCTACCACCATCTAGCAAGAAAAACATGAAGAATAATTGTACAAAGGAAGGCGCTGATTCTTGTCACGTGCACATCAGACAGTCAAAGAGATACTGTGAAAATTTCATGGTAAGATACAGAGGTGATGCCTCATATAATGCCATATTATAAATGCCAGCACATATCTGTTTTCCTGACTAGTGTTTTCTACTGCAGTCCTAAACAGAAATGCAAAAGATCTGTGTGTTCGTTTAGCCCAATCTCCTGCTAGTGAGGCATTATTCCATACAATACATATTCACTCAGACTTCTGAAACAGTGCACAGAGACCAAAATGTATGTACTGGGCTGGGATTTACAGCTAAAATGTCCTTCTGCTCTCAGAACGCAAACAAAAACAAGCTCAAAAAACCTTTTCGAATAAAGCAGCAGGACTGAGTTTTTCTGTCATCATCTTTCTTTCAAGAAACTGTCTTCTTGGATGCAAGGATATCGTTTCCAGCACAACAACAAAGTAAATCTTCACAGTTATTTGTCACATATGCTATCTAATTTAAAATAGTATGATTCCTGCAGCTGGATATTACAAATGGCAAAAACGTGAACTGTTAATTTAAGTTCCAAATTTTGTTATACTGGACATTACATAGTGGAGACAAATTTTCAAGATGCAATAAAAGCTTGAAGTGATCCAACATTAAACAGAAACTTTTATATCATTTACACAAAACAGAATGTAAGTCAAAAAAACCGTGTAATTTAACCTAAATCTCCAAAGAGCAAGATTTTCCAGATGAGCGCTGTAAGAGTCTAAGAAATCAAGCTGCCTTTTCAAGGTGAACAGATGTTGCTAATTTCTCAAAAAGAAGAAAATGCAGGAGATACGCAGAATAAATCAGATTAATGTTTGGAGCCACAGAGGATCTGAAAGAGCAGTGATACTAAGGAGAGCTTACTGAACAGTATAGATGAGAGACAGATATCGAAGACTGCAAGACCCATCTCTCTACAGAAAGTAGAGCCAAGCAGAGCAAAAGTTGTTCAGGAGTCATTTTGCTTTTCAAGGACGGAATTGTAAAGGACTGAGGGAAATCACAGCCATTTTTCCTCATTCAAATAAATAAAAAAATAGTTTTCATTCGCTACTATATAAGGAAGGGATTCAAAATTTTAATATATGGAGGTAAATGTTGGCTGTACAGTCAATTTACATCCACACACACAATTTTTATAGAACTAAAAAGAAAGCAATAAGCGACTTTGAAATCTGACTTCAGATTAGAGAGGGGCTTACTTCCAGGTACAATTTCTAACTTCACACACTTTTTTGGTGTATCTTCAGATCCTGAAACAATTATACCTCAAAAGCAGATCCTAAACTGAAATTGAGGATTGCGGGTAATTACTCCGATGCTGCAACACGGCATACATTTAGATATCGGAGGGAGGCAAAGCACGTGTTTTCATAGATTTTGGTCCTTTTAAGTCAGGCAGCATTCTGACAGGAGATCAACCAATGTCAGGATTTTACCTACAAATTTAAAATTCTAATTAAAAAAATAACACAAAACCACAATCTAATTAATCTGATGATCTTGGTGGCTGAACGTCAAAGTTCACTTCATTTTACTCCTTTATTGTCATATCTATTATGACTTTGAACTTAATGCTTACCTTTTTTTTTTCTTTCTAAAAAGCAATGGAAACATAAAGTCTCCCTAAGCTAGCAACTGCAGATATTCGAATTAGTGCTGGTTCTGAAAGCAATTTCTCCACGACAGCACAAAGCTCTGCACTTGTTAATTTCATTGCCAAGTAAGTTACCCTCCACAAACCATCTTGTTGTAGGTAAATTAATTGCAGAATATAAAGTTGCTTATTAAAAAGTTAGCTCAGCTATCTCTAGGCTGCAGGTTGTAGCACAGTTATAATTCAGTCTTATTTGAAACTTCACGTGCCAACATACTACAACAGTTAGAAAACAACAGCGTAGTTCAAACAGAGATTATACAGTGTTACGATTGTGAAGACTGGTTAGTAGTGGTACAGGAAGGAGGAAAATACTGAGGATGCTTATGCTTTTATAAATGCCTCGATTTTACTTTTCTAAGCAGAAAACTGCATTTCAATCAAAGCTGCTTTAGCAAATGAGAATTAATGATCACTAGTCTATACCATTTAGAAATAAACCACACAGAAGCTGAAATCTGCACAATGTTACCTTACCTTATACAACTGTAATGTTTGAAAGTACTGGCAGCTTGCTGGCATTCCAAGCACAGCTGAATAGCTCCTGGATAGTCCTCTTCCTTAGGATAAAATACAATGGAGAGCTAATTTGGCTTTTGAAAGAAACTCTGCAACACACATTTTTGCTTGTGTGCTTATGTATAAACATTAAGAACAAAATATTTTGCCTTTTATATCTATACAGTAAAGTTAAAAGAAATGTGTGAGGGTCCATTGCAGAACTTACTGTGCAAACTGTTTAGAATTAGAAACAGACATGTTAGTAACATCTGAAAACACTATGTATTACATTACCTTATGCAAATGACTTGCTGTTTTGTTTACTTATGCATTCAAACAAAATATATCCGAAAGTTTTTATGACAAAACAACGAACATTTTCCCAGTTAACTTTCAAAACTTTGTTAATACAATACAATCTATTCACGAGCAAGGAAAGAGGTAAGTTCAGGCACTGGCAGACTGTTGCCATAGTTTACAAAACCTAAAAAGAGACAAGGGAGACATACCAACATCACATCCAAATAAATACTATTTAATTTGACACATTCTATAGCTAATTAGAAATTAATTTAAAGACTACTGGCACACAAGGCCCCAGGACAAAAAGAACATACTGTAGAAAAAAAAAATGGAAATATTGTCCTAATTTATAAGAAGAATATCCAATAGGTAGGCAGATCAATCAGAAAGTACATGAAGATGCCAGGACAAAATCAGAACAAAAGCATACACAGAAAAACATAAAACCTCATGATCCTGCCAACAGAACATGTGCAATGCCTTGGGTAGAATTACTATTTTGGTATTCTATTAGATATGAGGCCAGAAGGCTCTTGGAGGAAGGAAAACCCTCTTTAACAGTGAAGAGCTTCCTTTTTTTAGCCTAATTACATCCATTACATTACATGCTTCAGAGACCTCAAATGCAAAGCTGTTACTGGAATTTCAGAGTCATTGATTGAAGAGTAAAAATGCAAGGGCAATTTATATTTGGTTATTATCATAAAGGAGTTTCTGAAATGAAATTGGTTTTAACAGCAGCATTCTAATGCAGATCAAGTTTAGCTAAAAACACACAACCCCCCCACACACACACATTATCCATTAGATTGAAACAGAACAGTACATTGGTCAAAAACGATTCCTGCATTTACAGCTCTCTGCATCTTTCTCCATTGGAAAGCTGGTACTTGCTCCATTAAGTCTAACAGAGCTCAAATCAGAACGCCTGCTTGCATAACATATATTACTAGTATATTACTAGTATATTCCAGATGCAGCTCCCCCCGTAAGCTGTTATAGCTTCGTGCCTGGTCGTTTTTTAAGCGGGAACCCCACCTAAATGTGCCTTCTGTGAATGGCTACTAATAGCTCTCGTGGATATTCCAAGCTACTAACAACTTCTTGAAATAAAGACAATAAATTGGCCAACATCTGGAATACCTTTTGGGAGCAGTCACTGAGCACAGGTCAAAAACTTCACTTAACCAGAAAGGGCAGTTCCAGCCCTTAACATTTAAAAATCACAGGCAAATTATGATAATCAGACATTAGGGCCTGTGTGTGAATGCAACACCCACACCTCTGCCTCAAGACAACTCCTGCCAGTAGACAGTGAAGAGCTGATTTCCTGTGCAATAAAATACAGCACAGAAACGAGAAGCTGTACAGGGCTTACTGAGCAAATGGCAATGTTTACGCAGCCTGCAAATTAATACATTCTTGCTTGGTAAAGAATAAGAAAGTGTGCTGAGACAAGGTGTATTAATGAAGAGGGAATTAAACTCAAAGAATCTTAAGAGTTAGAATCACTCAATTTCCAAATTTAGTAAGTAAGGATTATCATAATGATGTTCCATCCAGTGTTAGCTGTAAATATTTGGCAAACTAGCAAAACAAAATTGTTATACTACATGATTAAAATATAGTTGTTAATAAAATCCTTAAACTGCCTTTCATACAATTTAATCACCTTAAGACAAGATTTTATTTTTGCTCTGTGCAGTACCTATTCCATTTTTAGGAAGCGTATATACTGTACTAGTAGAATTTTCAGTGTCATGGCCTGCATGCCAACCCAATGTATAAGGAGAGAAGTGACTACACTTTCAAATAAAATACTAAGTTGGAAGCCCATATATAAATTTGTAGAGTAATATACCAGCAGAAGTACTTGTCCAGACCCAGGACATCAATAATCTTTTTGCTTCCAGATAACAAGTCAAGGCCAAAAAAGAAGTTGAGGGTAGGGAGGGGGATGAAGACTCCACGGCACCCTTACTGATCTAACAGAAGCCTCAGTGCCCAGATATAAGGCAGGATTGAGTCTTTGACAGAAAATACTCCCCTCCGGCACAGGGGCGATCTAATCTGATATGAAGTATTTCTCACAACCGTTAAAAACAGAATAGAAATAGAATTTCACAACATACGCACACCCGTAGCCTGTTTGCAAATTAAGGAAAGGGACAAAATTAAGATGACTGACAAAAGTAGACTTAGAATAGCTTCAAATTATAATAGTGTGGCAGGGACTTACCTCCAACATCTCACTCAAACGCACATCAGTTCTTTGCTAAAAATAATAATAAAAGAAAGTGATAACTACACAGAAATGAAGAAAAATATTTTGCCATTGAACAAAAACAACTGTACATACCAGTGTTTTTATTGTTCTCAGAGACTTTAGGAGTCCAATAAGCAACTGTCGTTTCCTTTGATTTGCAAGAAGCCCCAAGCTAGTTTGTGTGAAGCCTTCCTTTGCTATATTCAGGTGTCTGCAAAAGTTAAAAATGAACATAATCTTCGACGATATGTAAAATAAAACTTATTTCTAATAAATTCTAACATATCCTTTAAAATACATACTAGAAAATAAGATCTTCAGCATTGTTAGGGAAACCCAGAAATCGGGATGATACCCACAGACTACTAAGACGGTACGTTTTTCTGTTCTGTGGATCGATGGTGTACCTAGAACATTCAAGTATTCAAGAGAACTCCCAACTAAGAAAAATTGAGAGCTGCAAGAGAGAAAGCAGCTGCTATGTTTCACTATCTTTAACTACTATTGCTAATTCCATTCAGCATGTAAACAGAAAATATCAGCAAGCAAACTTTTTGGGTTTACAGATTTCTTCTTAAATACTTTTTTTCCCCCTTTCAATCTCTGCCACTATTTAAGCAAGATACCTTCTTCCATTCGTGCAAATAACAGCTGCTAACTGAAGGCCAGTCTGCAATGATGTAACACGCTCAAGTTCCTACAGAGAGACAAAAGGTAAATATACAAGTTAGTCATGCTACACACCAATGAAGAGTAGTGATTAGTAGGTTTCTCTTGAGACATTATAATGACTTCATAGAACTGCTTTATATTTGTTTCACGTTGTATATACGCTAAGCACTGGAATGTAACATTAATATAAACTATCTTTTAAAATACAGTTCTTTTTTGAAGAAAGATACTTGAAATCCATTTTCATTGCAGTGGGAGTCTCTACATTTATATACTTTATGTTTAGTCAAAGAATCTCTGTACCATTAACGCACCACATCAGAATGATCAAAGCTTCAGGGACAGAAGCCCAGAGTTTCATTTACATTAATATGCCAGAGAGCAGCAAAACAAAAAAAAAACCCAATGTGTTTCACACAGCTTTTTCTTGTTTAGAAGCACTTGTGTTCTAAGAATTTGATAGATGTCACTTCATAATGAACATTAATTGTATCCTGTTGAATTTCAGCTGAAAACTCTTCAGCACAGGTGACCTGAATTTAGCTTGATTTTGAGTTCATGAAGTGCCTAGCAAAATCTCAACTGCTTTAAAAAAAATAAAATTTTGAATATACCTATTAGGATTTCTTTTGTTAGCAATAGCACTGCAGAAAAGCGAATGCTCTCAACATGCTAAAGAAAAAAAAAATCTATTTTTTTAAAATACTGCTCATCATTGCAAAACATATCAAGTGCTTTCATGGAGAGAAGTGAAACTTTCACTCCGAAAACTAATCTAATTCTAAAGATATGACAAGCAAAAATAAGTTTAAAGTTTAGTTCAGTTTAAGATCAACTCCGGGTCAGTCTCCAAAGATACAGTGACACATCACTGAGCTGGACTTCTCACCAAAACCAGTTCCTCCTGGTTTTGGGTTTGCATGGCAAGGTTTTGGTTGCAGGGGGGCCACAAGGGTGCTGACTTCTGCAACAAACTGCTAGAAGCTTCCCCTGCGTCCGGAAGAGCCAATGCCAGCCAGCTCCAAGACGAACCCATCGCTGGCCAAGGCTGAGCCCACCAGCGACAGTGGCAGCGCCTCTGTGATAACAGACTTGAGAAGGAAAAAATAAAAACAAAAAAACCCCAATGAAGCACGGAAGCTTTTGCAGCCAGAGAGAGGAGTGAAAAGATGTAAGAAACTCCACAGACACCAAGGTCAGTGAAGAAGGAGGCGGAGGAGATGCTCCAGGCACCAGAGCAGAGATTCCCCTGCAGCCTGTGGTGAAGACCATGGTGAGGCAGGCTGTCCCCCTGCAGCCCATGGAGGAGGGGTGATGGGGTGTAGAGATTTCACCTGCAGCCCACGGAGGACCCCATGCCCGAGCAGGTGGAGACACTGAAGGAGACTGACCCCAGGGGAAGCCCATGCTGGAGCAAGCTCCTGGCAGGACCTGTGGCTCTGTGAGGGACCCACGCTGGAGCAGTCTGCTCCTGAAAGTCTGCACCCCGTGGGAGAGACCCACGGGAGCAGTTCATGAAGGACTGTAGCTCATGGGAAGGACTCAGGTTGGAGAAGTTTGTGGAGAACTGTCTCCCATGGGAGAGACCCCACACTGGAGCAGGGGAAGAGTCCTCTCCCTGAGGAACAAGAAGAGGCCGAAACGACATGTGATTAGCTGACTGCAACCCCAACCCCGTCTCCCTGTGCCGATGGCAGGAAGGAGCAGGGAGAGATTGGGAGGGAAGTTAAGAAGGGAGGGGGGGGGGTAGGTACTTTAAGATTTGGGTTTATTTCTCACTGCTCTGCTTGGTAATAAATTAGATTAATTCCTCTCTAAGTCTGGTCTGCTTTGCCTGTGACAGTAATAGGTGAACAATCTCTCTCTGTCCTTATCTCGTCCCACAAACCTCTCCCCTGTCTAGTTAAGGAGGGGGACTGACAGAGCGGCTTTGGTGGGCACCTGGACTTCAGCCAGGGCCAACCCACCGCACTCCTTTGTGTTAACAACGTTGTTTTTGCAAAAATGACAGCATAGTTGCTGATATGCATAGTATCTTGAGAAACCAAATTCAGAGATTACTTTCCTCAGTACCTACCTCTCACTAAAAACACACTTTGCAAATGTCAGAGCTATTCAAAAGGCCATTATTCCCTTCTTCATGACGAAACACAAAATAAGGAGCAACTCCATTCCAGTCTTCCCTCTTGCAAAGATTCTGTAAAACTTCTCCTTTGAACATGACGGGAAGGAGAGGCACAGGGAGAGAGGGCAGCCTAATGAGCTGCAGAGATAGAGTCATCCATAGGGCCGGATACATTTCTTCCTCCTCTCAAAGACAATGTTCTACCCATTGATTGTTCCTAAAGCACACCTTTCCTTCTAAAGGGAAGGGAAAACTACAAATCCCCTGCCTTGTGTCTGTGCCATGCCCACAATAGTGCATGTTAGACCAGTACTTCATCCTAGGAATGAGGTGCAAACCATGACTTCCCGCCACTTCCCTTTGCACAATAGAAACAATGTGTCCAGGAAACAAAGAGTCAACTGCATTTTTGCTTCTTCTAATGACCTGGACACTAATAACTGTACCTGGACACTGAACTGGAGCTGCCACTACAGAGTACCCAGCGCATATCGGGAGGTTCATTTTGTGAGTCGGGGAAGGTGAGTCCTGTGATGCCTATCAGAAATCTCTGGTAAGTCTATTGACAAGAATAAGTCTGTGCCCATAAGTAACACTGAAGGATTATTAACTTAATCAGGCAGATATGCACTTGAGAAATGTTTTTTAAAGATTCTTACTGGCACAATGGATTTTTAACTGTCCCTTTGGAGCATCTGAAAGAACTTCATGGTGCAAGACGTGCACCTTCCTAAGATGTTGCTGGAATAAATATATTAACATTACACAGCAAAACGCACATTCTCCACAGTACTGTTATACATTAAGAAGGGGTTTTAAAAGCTGGTCATATGGTAAAGCCTTTATCATCCTAAGGGCCTCCAGCTCAATCCAGCCTTGGTTCTTTTCAATCTACAGATACAGGGTTACCATACAGAGACTGCTAGCTCGAATCAGGCACTAGCATCTCTACGAACAAACTGGTAGATTTAATTCACAGTGAAACAAATGCAGCATAACAGCACAAAATGGAGCCGTTTACTCTTAAAAAGTGACTGTCAGTTGTCTTACCTGAACATATGCAGGCTGTTTTTCAAGAATCAAGTCTGCAACTTTCTTAGATACCTTAAAAAGAAGAATAGTACTTGTGATACATAGCAATCTGAATTAAGCAGGCCATCCCTCCTGGGATTCTGTATCATTTTTCTGTAGTTTTCAACTTATTAATAAAATACACACAAGGTAAAAAAATTCTACAAATGATACATCAGCTTTCCTTAGAGGCAAAATCAGAAAAATGTTTACACTTCCATCTAGGAACTAGTGAGCATTTTAAAATTAATCCCTTACCTCTCTGCTTGTTAAGGAACATGCTAGAATAGCAAACAGAAATAATATGGGACACTACTAATGCTCTCAATCATAAGCTCTCATTTGGCTGGTCTTGTGTGGAGCCAGGAGCTGGACTCGACGATCCTTATGGGTCCCTTCTAGCTTGGGATATTCTACGATTCTAGACTACAACTGCTTACATTCTGCTTGTGGTACTACTAGACTACAAATTTAAGTTAATCATCTACCATGGAGACCTAAGTCATAGGGACACCTGCTTTTTGAACTCGTATTAAACAAAATCCATGTCAAAATTAACATTCACTCTGTGAACATTATACTTTTTCTTTAGCACACAGAACATGAATATTTTAAAATTTTCTCCATTGTTCTTGTCCTGGTTTCAGCTGGGAGAGAGTTAATTTTTTTCAAGAAAGTCAGTATGGGGTTGTGTTTTGGATTTGTGCTGGAAGCAGCGGTNCCATACGACGTCATGCTGGGTTTATAAGGGGCTTGGGAGGAAGAAGAAGGGGGGGGCAGCGGCGTTCGGAGTGATGGCGTTTGTCTTCCCCAGTAACCATTACGCATGATGGAGCCCTGCTGCCCTGGGGATGGCCGAACCCCTGCCTGCCGTGGGGAGCGGTGAATTAATTCCTTGTTTTGCTTTGCTTGTGCACGTGGCTTTTGCTTCACTGATTAAACTCTTGTACCTGAACCCACGAGTTTTCTCACTTTCGCTCTTCCCATTCTCTCCCCCTTTTCCGATAAGGGGGACTGAGCGCGTGTTTATGTGGTGCCCAGCCAACGGCTGGAGTAAAACCACGACAGTTCTAAACTAACAGTAAGTGGAAAGCTACTGAGAGCTGCTGTCTGTACTGAATTTAAAAATGGGCATTGCTACCTTGATCAGCCTCTTGTGCGCACACACGCAAGCTTTAAAAAAAAATAAAATCCAACAGTAACAGTCATATAAACACAAGCTTGAGAATAGTGTGTTTTGCTTTGTTTTTCCACGGGACTACAAATACTTAGGAAGAAACAGTTCAAACATGACAAAGAAATTATCATTATTGCTCTATATTCTTCTTGGAAAACAATACTCCCAGAAACAAAAACAAAATAACGCTGACTACAATGGTCAGTCAGCCCACAATGCACTACTGGGAAAAAGGAGGAGGTTTTTAAGTATTTGACTGCTTAGTCAAACGCAGCAGAAAGTTGGGAACTTCAATCAGCATTCCTCTAACAAAATCCCAGTTGTTCCACCAGGCCAGTTCCTATCCTCTGGAAGAGCACCTGCATACAAATAGCCTTCAAAGTGCTCTAACAAGGACCATATATAGAATAGAATAGAAACATTA
>VWZZ01007700.1:2994-26468 GCA_013399095.1 Psophia crepitans | reverse complement strand
AAAAAAAAAAAAAAACCCAAAGCAAAAGGCAAATGCTGAGATAGACCCCAAAACTGCAGCCTGCCCACACCAACTCCTATCTCCTGTTCCTTTACCCCAGCTGCTTGCTTGCCCAGCGTCCATCATTTTGGGCTTCCACGATGACGCTTGCACCCCACCTAGAAGACAGAGGGCCAGGTATCTGAATAAATCCACAATGAACAACATAGACACCACCCATCGGCTAACTGGTATGGTCCTCCAGTGGCTGGGTCTCTTCATCTACAGCAAAAAAACCCACCACACACAAAAACACACAACAAAACAATGCCAGCAGTCAACACCAACCTCTCCCACAACATTGCCCCCCTCAAAAAGGCCATGGCATTCTGCTCACCTGCTCCTTTCAGAGATGGACACTGTAGCTGTCATTCCTTGTGTCATTTAAGATGCCAAGAGACACAAAATTACTCTTACATTTGAGAGGTCACCACTCCTGTGACACTGACAACTGCCTCAGCTCTTCAGACTGCTCATCGGCATGCAGCTTCACCCCTCTGAAGCCGTCTGGAGCACCTGCAAAAAAACAAAGCAAAAGGCAAATGCTGAGATGGTACGAGCAGGCTGCAGGTTTGGGCCCTGATTCCTGTTTCCTTCACCTTGACCACCTGCTCACCCCGCCTCCGTCATTTTGGGCTGCCACTTGTGCCCCACCTAGAAGACACAAAGGATACCTGTAATCTTAACCAGCAATGCAGCACCTGAAGAATAACTGCTGCTTCAGCTCACCAGTCACTGCTGACCTGGCCCAAGTCACCAACTGTGTCCATATCCAGCTTCGCACTCGCAAAATAATAAAAAACAGCACATACCTCTTAATGCAGTCATATAGCCACAGTCACATCTTCCCTCTGACACCACAGGCTGACCTACCTTCTTACGGCACTCTGCTCTCCCCCTCTGCCGCTCTTTGACAAATGCACCTTGTCTGTCTGCATCTGAAAAAAACAAATTCTTATAAGTCAGCCGGATGCTGAGCGATAGCTGAACAGTTCCAGAGCTCTTGTTCCCACTCAGGAATACCATCCAGAGTCCAACTACAGTCCACCATTAAAAACACTCCCCACACACCACAAAACTTTAAGCCCCACACAGACAAGCCTCAGACACCTTGGAGATTCCATCTGCTTTCCCTACCCAGGAACAGCCCCTACCAGGTGGCTCCTGTCATCTCCACCGAACACTCTGAAAGTGACACTCCAGGCAGCCTGCCAATGGCTACTCAATCCAAGGGAACTACTCAACCTTTGTCCAAGCAGTCCAGGCGTATTGATGTACTGACCATAGACTCTTATGCTAACCTAACCCTGACTCAACAACCAGAGCAGCTCCATGCCAAAACACAGACACAGACCAAAACTTCACAGAATGCTATAAACAACACAACTCAAAGGTGAGAGAAAACTCTCAGCAAGAATGACTCCTGGAACAGAGATGCTGTCGAGCAAGACAACCTACAGGGCCACAACCCTGTGACACAAGGAGGCTCTATGGTAGCCCCAGAAGCATTCAATGTGATGTCCTGTTATAAAAATTTGCTTTCAAAACTGAGATGACGGATGCGCAAGAAGCCTGGCTTCAAGACCTAAGAACATAAGGATGCAGGGAGGGAGGTCCAGTCTGTGAAAATGGATGGCTGGAGAACAGAGCTGCTGAGGCAGCCTGGAACAACACTGCAAGAGACAACTGACTGGAAACTTACAAAACCCAAGACCTACCCACACTATAAGCTCATTACACAAGAAAAGCCCCCACCTGGCAGTAAGCCAATGAATACAGGCATTTGAAACCCTAGGGATGACACCTGAGAACAATGTTGTGCTCCTTGAGAGCAAAGAGGACATTGAGTCTTGAGGAAGGGCTAAAACACAGAAGACGAGATACACAACAGACCACAGACACAAGCTAGAACTGCCCTGCCCAGCATCGTCTCGCATCATGCTGAAGAGTAACGTGCTCCCTTTACCTAGCCGAAGGGGACTGCTCCTGGACAGCCCTCTTCCCTGCACTAATTTTTAAACCCCTCCCTGCAATTCCCAACCTCGTCCCAGCCTCCCAGTCCCTTCCCAGCCCTGGTCCCTGGGACCAACTTTCAGAGGGCCATGGGTCTGAATCCATCTGCAACAAAAAACCCAACTGGGATGTTCCTGCAGTTACCAGGTTCCTCTTTATCATCTGCCATCAGAAAAAACACCATGAACAAACACTGCCAGCCATAGGCATCGCATTGGCCAACACCAACATGTTCCACAATACCCCTCCTCCTTCAAACTGCAACGACATTCCACTCACCAGCATCTGCCTACAGAATGAGCAGCAGCCATCATTGCTTGTGGTACCTAAGATATCAAGAGACACAAAATTACCATTACGCTTGTGAGAAGCCACCAGCACCGTGATCCTCTTCATTACCATCCCAGCCCACCTCAAATGTTCAACCAATTCTACAGATGGTCTGCACAGCACCAGCAAAACCAAAAGGTAAATGCTTAACCAAGCTGTCATATCATACTTTGCTATAAGACACTGACCTGGCTGACAACCTCCTTACCTTCTGAGACCGCCCATCGATATGTGGCTTCACCCCTCCAAGGCTGCAACAAAAACAAAGCGAGAGGCAAATACTGAGATACTGCCTGAAACTGCATCCTGCCCACAGTGATTTCTATCTTTACCTTGACTGCTTGCTGGGCCAGCCTCTGTCATTTTGGGCTGCCACCTTGAGGCTTGCACACCACCTATAAAATACAAATAAGGGATGCTTACCACTTCAACAACACGACACCCGAAAAATAACTGCTCTTTCAGCCCACTAGTCACTGCTCACCTTGCCCAAGCCACCTGCAGTGCCAATATCCCACTTTGCATATAAAAAACCCACAAAACCTATAAGCTAGTCATATAGCCACAAGCCATGTCTTCCCTGTGACACCACATACCAACACACAGATTGCAGAAGGATCCAGACAGGCTGGATCCATGGGCCGACATCAGTTGTATGAGGTTTAACAAGGCCGAGTGCTGGGTCCTGCACTTTGGTCACAACAACCCCAGACACGACAGGCTTGGGGAAGAGTGGCTGGAGAACTGCCCAGCAGAAAAGGACCTGGGGTTGCTGGCTGACAGCTGGCTGAACATGAGCTGGCAGTGTGCCCAGGTGGCCAAGGCGACCAACAGCATCCTGGCTTGTATCAGGATTAGCATGGCCAGCAGGAGCAGGGAAGCGATCGTCCCCCTGTACTCAGGACTGGTGAGGCCACACCTTGAATACTGTATTCGGTTTTGTGTCCCTGTAGTGGTTTCACCTTGGCTAAACGCCAGGTGCCCACCAAGCTGCTCTATCACTCCCCTTCTCAGCAGGGCAGAGAGGGGAGAGGGGAAAAAAATAAGATGGAAAAAACGACTCCAAAATCGTGGGTTTAGATAAAGGCAGTTTTAATATAGCGAAAGCAAGACCACGCACGGAAGCAAAGCAAGGAAAAACAAAATATTATTCTCTACTTCCCATTAGCAGGCGATGCCCAGCCACTCCCTGGGAAGCAGGGCTTCCAAAAAGCATAGTGGTTACCCCGGAAAACAAAACGTTGAAAAAAACCGAATGCCTTCCGTTCCTCCCCCTCTCCCTCAGCTTCCCATTGCTGAGCAGATGTCATATGGTATGGAATATCCGTTTGGCCAGTCTGGGTCAGCTGCCCTGGCTGTGTCCCCTCCCAGGATCTTGCCCACCCCCAGCCCCCTGCTGAGGGGATGGAAGAAGGGTTGGAGACACAGCCTTGATGTGAGCTGGCACTGCTCGGCAGTAGCCAAAACACTGGTGTGTTATCAACACCTTGCTGCTACCGATGCACAGCACTGTAAGGGCTGCTACGGGGAAATTAACTCTAGCTCAGCCTGACCCAGTACAGTCCCTCACTACAGGAAAGACATCGAGGCCCTGGAGCGTGTCCAGAGAAGGGCAACAAAGCTGGTGAAAGATCTGGAGCACAAGTCTGATGAGGAGCAGCTGAGGGAACTGCGATTGTTTAGCCTGGAGAAAAGGAAGCTGAGGGGAGACCTTATCATTCTCTAAGACTACCTGAAAGAAGTCGTAATGAGGCAGGTGTTGATCTCTTCTCCCAAGTAAGATGTGATAGGACAAAAGGAAACAGCCTCGATTGCATCAAGGGAGGTTTAGGTTGGATATTAGGAAAGATTTCTTCACCGAAAGCGTGGTGAAGCAGTGGAACAGGCTGCCCAGAGTGGTGGTGGAGTCATCGTCCTTGAAGGTGTTCAAAAAACATGTAGACGTGGCACTTCAGGACATGGTTTAGTAGATATGGTGGTGTTGGGTTGATGGTTGGACTTGATCTCAGCAGTCTTTTCCAAACTTAATGATTCTGATTCTGATTCAGCAGTCTGCTCACCTCTCTTCTGTCACCCTTTGGCGCACTGCTCGTTCCTCTGCATCTGCAAAAGCAGTATCAAACAAGTCACGCAGAGCGATAGCTGAACAATTCCAGAGGTCTTGTTTCCATTTAGGAATACCACTTAGATTGCAACAACAGCCTGTCGTTACAAAAACAAAACAACATTAAGCCCTAAACATACAGGCCTTGGCACCTTTGAGATTAATCTCTTCAACTGTCACTTAAGCAGCCTCTCCTAGATAGTTCGGGTCATCCACTCTACATCCTCATCTGCTACTGAGATCTAGTTGCTCTGAGGTGGACTGTACAGTCAGTAACTAAATGCTCTAGGGACAGCAACATTAACTATAGACTCTTAACTGCTATTCTTCCCCTGACTAACATTGCCATGTCCTCAGGCAGAGCAGCTCCAACCTGGACATGTGCAGACTGACACTGCACACAAACAAGATAAATGACTTGACTCAGACATAAAAAGACTCAGATTACTCCCAGACAGAGGACACCTTCAGGTGAGATCTAGGAGGTTGTGGGCCATGAGGAACAATCTACAGCTGCCCCAGAAGTCAAACACCTCAGCCCCTGACAAAGAGATCTGGCTGCAGCTGGGAGACGCCAGGCTCCACGGCCAAAATGATGCAGGGAAGAAGCAGCCCCAGAAAAGGGATCCATGAAAACAGATCACTCGACAGCAAATATGCTGACACATCCCAGATTACTGCTATGAAGGAAGATGTCTGTAAATTTCTGGGACTCAAGACATGCAAGACAGATCTGTGCACTGAGCATCTAACTCAATGCAAACTGCATGCTTCCTTTCTTATGCTCATGAGTTGAGGCACATGAGACCCTCAGAATGGCTCCCAATGTGCCTGCCTAGCACTGAAACACCCAACAGGAACATCAAGACCTGAGTAAGATATGGTATAGTACACTGAAAACAAGTGGCACAAACTACCTCCTTACCTACAAAGCCCCTTAAGGAATTACAGAAGCGGTCAGCCTACAGGAAAACCACAGTGATCACCAGATAGTCACTCAAAGATCCAAAAACTGACTCCTTATGACTACAGAAACCAGTGCTAAAAACACAATAGCTAATCAAGAACAAGAGAACATAAATGCCATGACCAATACTAGAGGAAACCTCACTGCATGCTTAAGGAAAAAGGCAAAAACTGGAATAACAGAAAAAGCTTACGTGCCTGGAACTGTGATAAAAGAAAGACCCTGTCTGGAGATTGTTATGAGCACAAATAATACATGGCTTCTTCAAAAGATTGCAGGGAACACAGTGACACAAGCCTGCACTGGAAATTTGAATCTAGTCAACAACTCTAGCAATGACTGTGACATCTAGATGGATGGTGAAGGGATGGATGCAAAAATTAAGTCAGGGAATGAAGGAAATAAAAGGCACAGAGAAGCAGAAATCTCAGAGTTCAGGAGGATATATTTTTATGTACCTCTTGCTTTACAAGATGCGACTCTTCTGACATTCAGCCCCATGTATTCTAATGGGGAGGCACAGATAGTTTACGCTGTATCTCTTGGGACTGTCATAACTTCTATCACCTGCAGGGAGACTAAAACAGAACAGACCTCATCGACACCCAAATCCAATTGCAAAGCCAACCTGAGAAAGGCTGATGAACCCTCCTTGCTTTCCCAACCATCCCCTGGTTCCAAAACTTTAGAAACTCCTTTTCTTCTCCTGAACTCTCAGGGAAGGAACCCCACTCCTTCTGACAGCTTCTTCCCTGTATTTGCACCCCTGAGCCCCCTGCATCAGCTGCTCCTTGGGAGCTGCTCTTCTGAGCTGTGTCCTGCATTCTACAGGTAGGTCCTATTTTCCATTTTCCTGTAAACTCAGGCTCTGCTACAGGCTCACAAAACAAGTAAAGTCCTGATACTGCCACAAGCTACAAAGGTTCTAGGAACAACATAGTACTCTGCAAGTGATTAGGAAAGGCAATGAGCTGTCCTGTACCCTGAAAGATATTATGCCTTACATCCCTGCTGCTTTCTTAAGAAATACTCAAGTTCTATATACAGATGCACAGAAGGTGCTCACCCTAACCCCTGCCAGATAATCTCACCAGTCTTATTAGAAGAAGTTACGTTATTAACTTGCACAGTATACAGAAAAATTGGTGAAAAAACAAGGGTCCATCTTCAATAAAGACAGGAATGCAGTCAAACACAATGCACCTAGAATAAAATTTAAAAAACAAAACTAAAATGCTATTAAATCACCTTGCAAATCACTGAATGCTTGATACAAAATTATTGATCTATAAATAAAGCTACACACAAGTATGCTTTCCACTACACATGGTACTGAACATTGACTTATCCCAAAGCTCTTACCTCAGACACATCTGTTGCTTTCCGTGTTCTTGGAGCTGCAGCAGGGGACTTCAACTACTGGTCCTGGAGTCCGAGGGCACACCTCATGCCTGAGGACTCTCACCTCGGGGCCAAGTGATCACGACATCAACATGATGGATGAGCAAAATGGCATTTATTAAACTGCGTCACAGGTTTATATACTCCCTTTACAGGGCGTGGCCACTGTGGGGCTCTGTGCAGGTCATAGGGGTGTGCCTAAGCTCACCGTACAATGCGGGATCTTCTGAACGGGATTCCCTACACACATCTGCCCAAAGAGCTTAGACAGCTCAAAAGCCGCAATCAACTGAAGCAAAACACTGTAACTATAGAAGCCCCAAAAGAGAATAAACTACCTGATAAGATGTCTGTGGCTCATAAACCTTGACTGCCCAACCCACCCACCCACCCAACACCCCTCCCACGACTCCCTGCGACAGGGGAAGGGCCAACCACCAGAAGGCATAAAGAGGCATGAGTGGTAGCAGGTTTTCTCATCTGTTTTATGTTTAGAAGATAGAAAGCACTGAAGAGAGAAAGTGACCCTGGCTGGGAATCAACAATAGCTGCTCTTTTACTACAACTACATCTATTGCATCAGCAATGTGACTAGGTAGGTAATTCAACTTAAGTTTTCTGGGGCATAGAAAAAGATAGATGTCATGCTAAGCTATGTAGGAAAGTAGTTTATTAGAGACAATAATAGTATTATTATCAAATATTATAATTTTTTGTTTCCTTTAAAAAAAACCCAAAACCCAAAAAGCTATAGAGTTATACTTCTAAAAAGACTGCTCATGCTACCCAACTTGTACCAGAGNGTTTATTAAACTGTGTCACAGGTTTATATACTCCCTTTACAGGGCGTGGCCACTGTGGGGCTCTGTGCAGGTCATAGGGGTGTGCCTAAGCTCACCGTACAATGCGGGATCTTCTGAACGGGATTCCCTACACACATCTGCCCAAAGAGCTTAGACAGCTCAAAAGCTGCAATCAACTGAAGCAAAACACTGTAACTATAGAAGCCCCAAAAGAGAATAAACTACCTGATAAGATGTCTGTGGCTCATAAACCTTGACTGCCCAACCCACCCACCCACCCAACACCCCTCCCACGACTCCCTGCGACAGGGGAAGGGCCAACCACCAGAAGGCATAAAGAGGCATGAGTGGTAGCAGGTTTTCTCATCTGTTTTATGTTTAGAAGATAGAAAGCACTGAAGAGAGAAAGTGACCCTGGCTGGGAATCAACAATAGCTGCTCTTTTACTACAACTACATCTATTGCATCAGCAATGTGACTAGGTAGGTAATTCAACTTAAGTTTTCTGGGGCATAGAAAAAGATAGATGTCATGCTAAGCTATGTAGGAAAGTAGTTTATTAGAGACAATAATAGTATTATTATCAAATATTATAATTTTTGGTTTCCTTTAAAAAAAACCCAAAACCCAAAAAGCTATAGAGTTATACTTCTAAAAAGACTGCTCATGCTACCCAACTTGTACCAGAGCTATACTCTGGATAGGACTGAATGACAGAGCACAATTAGATCCCATAAGAATCTAGTCTCAAAAAAATATTTCTGGTTGCAAAGTAAATTATTTATTGTAAATCACTGACAATTCAGTCACCTTGATGATCTCTCTGACTGACTCCCTTAATAGAACTAAGGCACAGATGTCCTTGGGGGAGCAGGGGCTGAACAGAGGCATCTGACATGGCAGAGAAGAAGGTAAGAGTGCTCTGGGGCACAATGAAAGCTGGAGGAAGAGTTGTCACTAAACAAGAAAGATACAAAGCCTGCAGCAGAACTGAAGCGTGGTTGTGGAACACAAGGATGCTCTCAAGAAGCAGCATGACAGAAATAGAGGGGTGCTGAGGTGGCCAGAGAGACAAAAGAACTCTTGAGGGCACAAAAATACTCAGGAGGGGATTTGAACAGAGTACAGATGTTGAGATGTCTCCCATGGGAGGTAATCTCCCATCTCACTTACATGGGGAGAAGACAAAAAGAGTGCTCTGAGGAAGAGGCATTACCTGAGATGTTTTGACAAAACAAGAGGGGCGTAAATTATGCTCCAGACATAAAAGGGTGCCAAGGAGACCCTTTAGGGTCTTAGGATGAACTGAGAGAAAAGAAAGACATAAAGGTAATTTTAAAAGCAACAGGGTATGTGACAAACAAGAGTTCTTGTGTGCCATCCTTCACAGAAGCACACATGGGGGCACCTGGATCTGCATGGTGGCTCTTAGGGAAGATGTCATCAGTTAAGTGAAAATGGAGAGGGAAGTCAGGGAAAGAAAGATGCCAGCTGAGAGACAGATCTGTTTTCCCTCAGGCCCTGAAATAATGGTTCAGCTTGGCCAAACAACAGGAGGAGGAGGATGACCCTGCAGGCTTGTGACCAGCTGCTGTGTACTCACAAGGACTGGCTTGAGTCCATGGTGAGGCTGGACTCCGACAACTTGCCATGTCTCCCCTCTCTGCCTGCTTTTAGTCCTGGCAGGGAACTCTGCCCAATGCTGTGCTCTGGGGTTTTGGTCTGCTGCACTTATAGGGCTGCAATTTTGTCTGTCCCACTGCCCAGCCATGGCTCAAGGGTCAGCACAGCAATGAGGGGGTGAGTGGTCTTTGGGGTCACCAGTGACCTTTTTGTCTAACTCTCGTTCTCACAAGGAGAAAATGCTTGTGAGTAGTTTTACTCCCAGGTGGGACTGGTGAGTCCACTGGCTTAAGGACTCACCAGCTGTGTCCTGCTGTTGGGCAGGGTCCTGAACACAGGGTAAGAGGAGGAGGTACTTGATGGCCTTGTTCAGCCTGATCTTCCCTTGTTTACCTGCCCATCAGCACCAAGATCACACAGGACCTGTGCTCTCTCCGCAGAAGAGAAAGGAGTAGGCAACCAGCTTGGCTGGTCTCTTAAAACATATCATGTTAATTCTCTTTTCTCCATGTCACAAGGGATCCCTGAAAGAGGGTGGTAGAGTCCATCCTCCCCAGGGGTATCTTTCTTTGCGGTGGGGAGACAGGGAAGTTGCCCACTGGTCTCTGAGAGCAGAACATTGTAATGAACATCAGGGACAGACCCCCTCCAAGTCTGTAGGAGAGACAGAGAATAATCAGACAGCTAATTAATGTCCCTAGTGTTTGGCAGCTGCATTCCTCCCTGCTTCATGTCTAGTTAAGAAGTCTCCCAGGTGCCTTTTCCCAGCACATCCTTGATAGTGGAGGAACTCTCTGAACAAGGACAAGAGGAAATGTGTTCAATACTCAGAGTTAGGAAGGAGAAATCTGAGCTGAAGGTCTAGATTTTGATTTGATGGCTTTTCTTAAGGCCATTTCCACTGTAGGGAGTGGAGGGTCAGGCAGGGGTTTTCAAATGATCCTTGATAACTGCATGAGGTTTAACAAGGCCAAGTGCCGGGTCCTGCACTTTGGTTGCAACAACCCCAGGCAGCGCTACAGGCTTGGGGTGGAGTGGTTGGAAAGCTGCCTGGCAGAGAAGGACCTGGGGCTACTGGTTGACAGCCGACTCAACATGAGCCAGCAGTGTGCTCAGGTGGCCAAGAAAGTCAACAGCATCCTGGCCTGCATCAGGAATGGCGTGGCCAGCAGGAGTAGGGAAGTGATTTTCCCGCTGTACTCAGCACTGGTGAGGCTGCACCTCAAGTACTGTGTCCAGTTTTGGGCCCCTCAATATAAGAAGGACATTGAGCTGCTGGAGCATGTCCAGAGAAGGGCAACGAAACTGGTGAAGGGACTTGAAAACTAATCTTATGATGAGCGGCTGAGGGAACTGGGGTTGTTAAGTCTGGAGAAGAGGAGGCTGAGGGGTGACCTTATCACTCTCTACAACTACCTAAAAGGAAGTTGTAGTGAGGAGGGTGTCGGTCTCTTCTCCCAAGTAACAAGTGACAGGACAAGAGGGAATGGCCTCAAGTTGCGTCAGGGGAGGTTTAAGTTGGATATTAGGAAAAACTTTTTCATGGAAAGAGTAGTGAGGTATTGAAACAGGCTGCCCAGAGAGGTGGTTGAGTCGCCGTCCCTGGAGACATTCAAAAAACGTGTAGACCTGGCACTCCAGGACATGATCTAGTAGGTGTGGTGGCGTTAGGTTGACGGTTGGACTTGATGATCTCAGAGGTCCTTTCCAGCCTTAGTGATTCTATGATTCTATGATTGAGGATGTGACATCTCCATGCTGGGTCCTTCCATCATCACTCACACGATGACCTGAGGAAGGGGACACAGGAAAAGGCTTTCAAAGACTCATGGGAACACCCTCACTCCACACACCCACATTCACAGGGCAAGTCCCCAAACCGTGACAAGTGCAGCAGGCCTCATTCCCCCACCTTTACCACACAAATATCTCCATCTGCAGCTCCTGCATTCCAGAACTTGGACAGGGTCACAGCCTGCCAAGCTGATCATTGCCACACCCAGCACTGCACCTCCTGGGACAGGATGTTCAGGAAGTGCTCCAGAACCACCAGCCAGTGCTGGGACAGCTCCTGCAAGAGCTTCCAGCTTCCAGAGCCTTCTCTGCCTCCAGGTACAGGAAGCCCTAACCCGTGAAGTTGAACAATGAACCTGCCTCCTAGCCCTTAACCATTCCCCAAACTTCAAATTCTAACTATTCTTTCTAAATCCTAATCCTAAATCTAACCTCTAACTCCCCAACCCAAACCCATTAATCCTAATCTGAACTTTCATTCCTAACCCTTAAACTACCAGTATTACCCCAAATCCCAAACCTGAGCCCAAGTCCAAACCCCTAACTGTAACCCCAACCTGAACCCTAACCCTTGATCCAATCCCAAATGATAACTTCAGCACTTAACATCTGTCCTGGTTTCAGCTGAGAGAGAGTTAATTTTCTTCATAGTAGCCAGTGTGGGGCTGTGTTTTGGATTTGTGCTGGAAGCAGCGTTGATAGTGGAGAGATGTTTTTGCTGTTGTTGGGTGATACTTACACAGAGCCAAGGCCTTTTCTGCTTCTCGTACCGCCCCACCGGCGGGATGGCTGGGGGGTCCGCAGGAAGTTGGGAGGGGATAGACAGGACACCTGACCCAAACTGACCAAAGGGATATTCCATACCATACGACATCATGCTCGGTTTATAAGGGCCTTGGGGGGAAGAAGAAGGAGGGGGCAGTGGTGTTCGGAGTGATGGCGTTTGTCTTCCCAAGTAACCACTACGTGTGACAGAGCCCTGCTGTCCTGGAGATGGCTGAACCCCTGCCTGCCATGAGCAGTGGGGAATGAATTCCTTGTTTTGCTTTGCTTGTATGCGTGGCCTTTGCTTCACTTACTAAACTCTTGTATCTGAACCCACGAGTTTTCTAACTTTCACCCTTCCGATTCTCTCCCCCTTTTCTGATGAGGGGGACTGACCGAGCATCTACGTGGTGCCCAGCCGACGGCTGGAGTAAAACCATGACAACATCTTAACCATATTCCCTAATCCTAAACACCTAACTCCAAACCCTAACCCAGAGAAGTTGTGGAGTTCCCATCCTTGGAGATATTTGAAAACCCTAATGTGCTGAAACCAAACCATAGCTCTAGATTCTAGTCTACTCTTTCTAATTCTTCTATTTCTATCAAATAAAACAGTTCCAAGATATGTGTAGTGTACATTTTTTTAATCTGAACTGTACAAAGAAAGCCAAGTAGGTCAGAAAACAATTACCTTGTCTTCATATAGATTTCCTTTCCCCCTCCCCAGTCTCCCTTCCCATAGCTTCTGACAAAGGCACATATACTTCTGGATTGGTCTCTCAAAGAACACACTGGCTGCAGAGCCAAAAAACCCAGTGAAATAATTCAGAAACAGAAGAACAGAAACATTAAAACCAAAGAACCCGTCTGCAACTTAGTGTAGCAATAACATGATGTGGGTTTTTTTGTCTATTACAAATGTCGTAACTGCACCATATCTGGGAAAGGTTCCACCATCATCATCAGTGACAGCTAAAGGAGGACCATTTTTCTATAATGTCTATTAAAAAATAAAAACTAAATTTTGCTTGCAAATATTCAGGATCATTATTGAGACTATACTGTGTACGTCTTTCATGTACATTACGAAGATTCTATACAGTTTATATAGCAGCTTGCTGCAACACTGCTGGCAGCTACAACTTCATGGTGATTCCTTTAATACATTAGCTGCACTGACAAAAATTTGTTACTTTCCTAATAACTAAAAATAGGGGGGTTTCCGTATGTCAGATGATAATAAAAATGCAGTTGTACACATAACTGACCCAGGAAACTGAGGGGCTGTAACAGATATAGGACAGGTTCAACAGAATCTTGGGGAAAAAAAAGAAAAAAACCTACCTCTGCCTTCCTCAGTCCAAAGGGACAGCAGAGTACAACAGCATACACTCATAATAATCCTCTGGAGAGCTGAGCAATGCTTGCCAATACCCAGGTTGTGATTCTTCTCAGAAGCTCTAAGACTGCAGATATGTACGTGCCAGTGGTACCTGGCGTATGAGCCTGCCTGGCAAAATCTTGGCGCCTACTCTAAACGTGGTTGCTCACTCTCTCAAGCTCCAGTGACAATACTGAGTAATTCTCCCTTGAAGAAGATGAAAGCCTAGACACTTTGTTCAGTATACATTTGTATATCACAGAAGCTTAAACATAGGCAAGATTAAGTCCACTCTAAAGTCATCTTGTTACAGGTCTGCAAGTTCTTCCTCCTGCAGAGGAATAACATGCCCCCACTATGGCATAAGCACTCTGCTGAACTTTCCCTGCATTCTTCTCACTTTCCAATTCTCTCTCAAGATTCAAAGGAGCTTCTGATTGTGATCTTACCTAACGTTAGTGATCAAGACACAGTTTGCTTAGTTTCTGCTCATGTTACATCACTCTTCCCATTGTGTACAAAGACACAGTCATTTGTGGCAGCACTGATCTAGAGTATCAACTTCAGTACTCACATGAGAGCAGAATTGACAAGTCACCCTGCTGAGTTGTTTCTTTTGTTTCTTAGGTTTTTC
Organism: Psophia crepitans; assembly: GCA_013399095.1. NCBI lineage: Eukaryota > Metazoa > Chordata > Aves > Gruiformes > Psophiidae > Psophia > Psophia crepitans. The sequence goes on along the minus strand of VWZZ01007700.1, from coordinate 12,611 downwards.
TTCCCAAGAAAAAAAAAGAAAGATCCATAAAGGATGCATGAAGCAACAATATTACGATCACCTTCACATACTTCATTTATTCACTTGTATGAGAGAAGAGTAGTAGGATGAGTGCAAAAAAGATTTGATCTATCAGGTAAATTATTTTCTCTAGGAAACTGAGTAGCATATTTTCTCTGGTTATAAAAGCTGCTCCTAAACTGTTGATTTGTTTGCTAAAGACTTCTTTGACCACAGGAAGTTGAAAATAGCAGCATTACTGACAGTGCAACTGGGAACATATTTGTCACTATCAGCCTTAAAGACTAATTTTTCTTTCAGCTCGAGTTCTTATAAATAAAGCTACTTCTGTAGAGACTGCCAAATCCAAGCACATCTAGTATGGATAAACATGCTGATATTATGATCTAATACCATGACAAGAACAGTGGAAGTTACACTCTTGATAGTTCTCTACATTGATAACAGTTTGAAGCTTTTCTGTTGTACAAGTTAGAAATTCTCCACGCTCCACCATCCAGTTCTGCTAGTGCTCTTCACAAACTTAGCCTTACTTTTAGTCCATTGCCAAGTGACAATCTGGGACAAGGAATAAGGAGGAAATTTGTGTTCTGAAATTTGGTCTTTATATCTTAGGAAGTCAAGCCAAATACTACCACCCAGATCCAGTTTTTCTGAACATGTACGTGGCCGAGCTTCAATATTTGTACAGGAACATGCACTCAGATATTCAAACATAGCAGTGTCTTTCTGTTCCTACTTCCATATACATTTATGGAAATTTTGTTTGTTTTAAAAAAATGCTGGCTCTTCTTCCTTGTGCATGTACACCCTTCTGTCTATTGGCATAGCATTTTCTCCCAGCTTGATTTATACACTATGCCGACGGTTGTTGATCATGGCCACGATGTGTGATAGGTCCAAACTTTTCATCATAACCTCCATGAACTCCTCATCTCTTCTTGCTCCCTCCACAAATTCATCCAGAGAAAGTTCACCTGTGTCAGACACAGACAGAAGGCGTCAGAATCATGCCAATCCACATTTGAACAGGAAAAGGAGTACAGTAATCTAACTTTAGAGAACATTTCCTATACATGCACTGCTCTAAGGCACCAAGAGGCCTCAGAAAGTCTTTCTAAGCTTATATGAAACTTCCCCAATAACCAGGCAACGCCAACTTCCTTTTTTTTTTTTTTTTCCCCCACACAAGGGAAAGGGTACATAAGAAAAAAGAGAGGAAGCACATGGCTAAGGAGTGGGATCATAGCTTCCTATAAATAAGGCTGGATTAGCCGCCTCCTTTTTGGCCTAACCTGTCATAGTCCTAACCTGCCCCATACTTGCTGGTTTTTATGTTTAAAAGAAGTGACAGAAGAAGCTGTGACAGGCAGAAATAGGTTTTCTGTCTTAGGCCAAAAAGCCCTTGTGCAAGGAAGCAGCTCGGCCAGAGTTCTTCTGGAATAACAAAAGAGCATGTCAGAAGGCAATGAGCACATGAAGTAGCAAGGAAAGAAATATGTCTCAGGCACATACAGCAACTACAGTGGTGTTGACCAACTTTTGACTGACTCGTTCACAGCACTTCGTGTGCTTGCTGGACTGCCTGTAGCAGACGCAGTGAAGAAACTCTGACCTTCAACATTAAAATCTAGTTCCTCCTTTTCCTGCTGCTGAAATATTTAGGAGCAGCTGGGACCATCTGTTAATATTTCCCACTTTTAACTCTGACACAAGTTACACAGCAACATAGAAAAAGGAAAAAAAAAACCCTCAAACCTTACTCCAAAACCCTACTACCAAACTCATGTGGACAGAACACAGCTGAGACTTACTACAGGGAACAAATCCTGTCATACTGATTATGTAATACAAGGAGAAAAATGCCTTAGCAAAATTAATGGAGAATGCATTACTGGATAAGAATTCATATAACAAGCAAATATAAAATGAAGAGGCATAAAGTTCAACCAAGAAAGGGAGACATGGATGTCCTTCTGTAGGACAGAGACCATCTGAGTTGGATGATGAAGACAGGAATCTTACCATCTCCATTCACATCAATTTTGTTGAAGACTCGGTTGGTGAACTCTTCTGCACTAGTTTCATGGTCACCACCATTGATAGCACGAATAGCCTAAAAGAAAAAAGCAAGAATAGGAAGCTGCCTAATGGCTTCCAAAATGATAAACTGATTCCACTGCAGCCTGTCAGCATAGAATCAGAACAAGACAGTCATGCCTGCTACTATCCCCGTACAAATGAACCACCATCATAGGAAAACACAGCAGAAATCATCAGGCCTTACAGTTGGCACTGAAGGGTGCAAAGGGAGCATGGAATGAACAGTGAAACCCAGAGGTTCACCCTAAATCTGCTTAGGTAGAGGTTAAGCACTGCAGAAATGGCAGAATCAGGATCCATTTAATTGATCTACTTTCTATTACCCTGGGGTCCACCATGCCAAATAAACACTGTCAAACACCCTCTGCATTTGACATTGTGAAATTTCTTCCTTATATACTGGGGGGGGTCGGCCTCTTCTCGCAGATAACTGGTGACAGGACCAGGCGGAATGGCTGCAGGTTGTGCCAGGGGAGGTTCAGGTTGGAGCTTAGGAGAAATTTCTTCTCGGAAAGGGTGGTCGGGCATTGGAACAGGTTGCCCAGGGAGGTGGTGGAGTCACCGTCCCTGCGGAAGTTTAAGGAAAGGTTAGATGCGGTACTGAAGGCCATGGGTTAGTGGTTAATAGGTGGTGGGGAGATGGTTGGACTGGATGATCCTTGAGGTCTCTTCCAACCTTAATGATTCTATTCTATTCTTGCTTTCCTTATATCCATTTATATACTGCTTCCTGTATGTCCTGCTTCTCCCCAAAGCTGACTAGAAATTAATTTTCAGCTTGAGAAAGTTTAAGCATTATTCACTACAATTTACTACAATTCATCTTGTTCATAACCGTATAGTGCAGGGTTCTCTTTTTTTTTTTTGCCACGCCTAATTGTTTCCTTTGTTTAAGGATGTCTGTGAAATACATGATTCCGGAGCCTTCATATTGATTCTAAGACTATTCATTTTCTAGTTTTTACTTTCTGATACTTGGTGAGTTTCTTCATTCTTGTTCAAATTCCATTTTACTAAAACCAAGTAACACCTCAGCAGTTTTTTAACACTGCCAAAAAAGACATGGAATTACCCTCACATAATTCAAAGGGTAGTAAATTGTTTGTCACCAACTGTCACCCACAGGACTTGTTTCTCAAGAGCATTATGTTAAACAGTTACTCTCTACTGCTTCACTGTGATTTCTGAGTATTTCTATTGCAAGTTATTAGTAGGAGGCTTTATATTATTACAGTAACTGATTTGGTTTGGTCTCTTCAATGCCCAATATTAAAATTCATATCCAGATGAGAATATGTTACTAACATCTTATAAGTTGTTTGGGTTTTTTTTGTGGACAGTTCAGGCTTCAAATCTTTATCAGATCCATTTTCTGATATTTCTCATTCAGCAGTGTGAATTATTTAGGATCATTGAATCCTTCCTGCATCTTTCTAGTTTCCCAGTCCCTACAGAATAATCTGAACTTCCAGCATAATTAATTCTGAGATACTCATAAGGTCATGTTTATGACTGTAATTCCAACACCTTCCTCAACAACTGTTTGCATACAATCTTTTCCATTGACAGTCATTCCTCTTCAAACTATTTGCCAGAGTCATAAATGTTTTATTACATTGACATTTAGGAGCTAGTTATAAAAAGCAAACTAGGAGTAACTCTCCAACTACTATTCACATGGGAAAAGGGACATATGAAGAGACATTGCAGAAACTGTAGCTGACAGTCACAGAGTCTGAAATCTTGGAAAGTGCAATTTAGGCCCTAGACAGCTAAAAAAATTTTATGGAATTAGCTATGCTGTAACATATGCTGTGGTGGTAAAGAAGAGTCTGTCAAGTCTGCTTACTGGACTATGAGATTGTGGGGCTGTTAAAGAAGGTCTCATCCATGATAATCCATATGGAGAATAGCAAAAGTCTTACTTGTGTGGTGAAATTTGTCATTAAGAAAAGAGGAAAGAACACAGACCTCCAGGGACTCACCTTAATGATGTTGAGCAATTCATGTCGATCAATGCAGCCATTACCATCCACATCATAGAGTTTGAAATACCACCGCAATTTCTGCTCCATCTTCCCACGGAGAACGAGGCTGAGGGCAGCCACATATTCCATAAAGTCAATATATCCATCCTGTGGGAAAATGAAAACTAAATTGTGACAGGAACAAACTGAGAGAGTTATGGCCCTGGAACTGTTTACCTTATTGCTCTTTAGATTCACAACTAAAAAAGAAAGAAAAACAAATGGCAGAGATACTTGGACTTACAAAAAAGCTTTAGTGTACACACACACGTGTGTGTGTGTGCTATTTCTTTGGCCACTTTCAAGATTTCCTGAATACCTGGATTCCTGAAGTTATGATCTATAACATGTCTAGGCTACTCTGTGCTTGCCGCTCACAAAGATGGAACTTGTCACTCCTCATGGCCAGTGTGAATGAACCCCTCTCTGTCCATCAGAGCTGACTGCTTATGGGCTGCTAGGAGAGAAAATTGATCCAGAGCCCTGGGTGCAAGAAAAGCAGAAGGTAATTCTGTCTTAGTTTTTCTGTATTAGTGTGCCTTGTCTGCTACTTCAGTATTTTTCCATTCTGTGAAAAAAAAAAAAAAGACTGAAGATATTTTTAAAAATACATAGAACATGATTTGACAGCTGGAAAAGTTGTTCTGTTTTAATTTTTTAAACATTCCATTTCTTGAATACAAAGAAACTCAAAAAGCTTAGTAGAGTATCATAATCCCTAGTTTTAACACTAACTAAAATTTGAAGTGGTTAAAAAGAAACAACAAAAAAAGTGCATATCTCTGTCAAAGATTCTGAATGACTACTTCAACAAATTACAGAGAAAAAACCTGAAACTTCAATTTATTGAGGTATTTAAACAAAAAGTCTGATGCCTTTCTGGAATGGATGTAAATAAATATATGTAAAAAGCAAATGTAAGTGGACTAGCAGAGCATTACTGTTTCACAGCAAGGATCATAGCATTTTTAAATACTCATACAGGATCATTGTAGTACTCCACTTATGTGAGTTTTCCATAACTTCATTGAGCAAAGTCACAGAAAACAAAGATAACCAGCTCGAAAGGTGGTAAGGAGGGCATAATTGCAATTTATAAAATAACTCTATGGAAAACTTATCGTCTTTGTCCTCAGCAGACTTCTCAAAATCTGAAGGTCAAGAGGGCAAAAGATTCCATCCATCATCAATGTCTGTATTATTACAGGGTTGTTCTTTCTCTGGGTGTTCTTGGTCCTTGCCCTTGGTTATAAAAGGAGCTTAGATTAAGTGGCTAACTATTTAACAGACTGAGATTAACTGATGTAGGTCCATCTCCACTAGCTGCCACACTCTTAATTCATTCCTGTTGAGATCGCTATCACTTTATTTAGAAGAGAGCTTTTTATCTTTGTATGACCAAGTTTGAATTTGAGAGTTGTCTTAAAAAATTGGTGACTACCTAACATGGGGCTCACAGAAGACCTTTGGAATGCGTAACATCCTTGAACAAATATTAAAGTCCTTAAACATCCCAAGAAATGACAGAGATAAAGGGAAAGACCAGTACAAGAACTGTAAACATGTTGGTTTATCTTATAAAACTGCTTCTCATCACCATCACCATCCTGGACACAGAGAACTTCAGGACGAAAAAGGGTATTTTTTGAGATTTGCGCTCATTTCCAGTCATTACATCTACCATGAGACCTCACCTACCCTAATGGAGCCCGGCTGCTCCTTTCTTACCTTTAAGACTTTCGTAATACTCCTTAGCATTCCTCAACTCTTTATGCCTTCTCACATGTTGTCCAAACCAATATTCTTTGCACAGTTCCTAGACTTTCCTTCTTCAAAACTGACCCCATGATTTCCCACCTGTTTCACATATCTCTGTGACTCCTTGAGTTCCTCCTTGACTCACAGATATTTGCTCCAGCCATTTCAGAACCTTGGAGCAGACAGAAAAGCTGAATTTTCCCAGGCTGCCATAAAACCAAATTTCTGTGTCATGGAGATTATAGGCCTGCAAGCATAGGCTTAAGTATATATGGATAAAACCCAAGCAAAAGTGAGAGGCATTGTATGCTTGAAGGAATTATGGGGGCTACTGTCTCTTACCTTAGAGGCAGACAGTGGTTGCCAGTATTCCAGTGAGGAATACTACCTACCTCCTAGCCACCTCTATATACTATACCTCCTAGCGCTGAGGAGAGACATGTAGATTGCCCACACAGTACTAATTTCAGCTGCCAAATACCTGGAAATTACTTTCTCTGTGAATGTTATGATGATTTCTGTTGTGTTTGATTCTTGTAGTCTCTACTATCTAATACAGATATATTTTTAAATAATAAGAACATATAAGAATGAAATCTCCTTTCATTAGTGTTTTGCTAGTCAAACAAGGCCAAGTCAGTTCATGCACAATAAGGAATTCTCACAATTCAAAGATGAACTTGCACAAGGTAGTTAGATGATCAGGTGTTATTACCTATGGTTATGTTATCTATGTCATTATCTATGCACATTAATTTGCTCCTTGCATTTAGCTACTTTATGTTAGTGTCCCCCAGCAGCTTTCCACACCAGTGTTTATAAAAGAAAACAAAGGACTCTAAAAGTGCAGGAGTTGGTTCATTTTTAAGCAGTACAAGGCAGTTAATTTCCTTGCTGGAGAACTCACCTTGTTCATATCAAACGTGCGGAACATCTGCTCAATATATTCATTTGCCTCTGGATCCAGCCCTCGAAGCCCAAAGAACTGTTTAAATTCATGTTCCGTCAGCTGTCCAGAAGGACACTCCGTCATGAACTTTTTGTACCAGTGATGGATCTCAACAGTCTGCAGATCATCCACTGTGGAGCTGTTATTGTTCCCCATGCATATGCGTGGTTGGAAGAATGATGCTAGAGGAACGATCCTCTTCCTTGTGTTGCTCTCAAAAGCACTGCCTGTCTGCTTTGGTCCACATTTGACATCAGTCTCAGTGAGGGATCTAACTTTCCACAAGCCAATTATAAATGTTAATCTGCTTAGAGGCTGATTTACAAACTGAAAGTTTCAATGATACAAACAGTCCTCTTAGAATGGAAAGGAGGTGCAAGATAATCTAGCAAATCACTGCTATTTCAGGAGGCAAATCAGAAAGGATGAGAAGGTTAATCAGACACTGGTATCAGGAGCTATACTGGTTTGGTACAGTACCCTATTTTTAACCTTGATATAATTATACATGAAGATAAGAAGAAAAGACTACAATCTATGGGATTTGAGGTGAAGTAAAGATCTGCTTCTCTAACTGGATTTGAGAGTCTGTTTTCTCAAATAGAAATGTTGGATAACTTAGTGTGAAGGACCAGAAAGTGTTACAGAAGTAATAATTTTAACAGTCTAGTTCGAGTGATCACTAGTTTAGATCTAATTACAGAAAAGCAAGGAAAAATAATGTAAGTTGAGTACTTACATATAGGAAAAAACGTTGCACTAATAGCAATAATACAAATAAAATTGCAACACACACACTTAGTTTCTATGCCTTTTCTGGTGTTACATTCACCTGACTTCTGCTCCTCTGGATATTAAGACCTGTGGTTCACTGTGATATTTGCATTTGGGGGGTGTCATGGCAAGCTGTCGCATCTGGAGTTCTTAACTGGGAGGAATGTGATGTTCTTGTTAATGGTTTCTTCATGCTCTCTTCTCTTTTTTTCTTCCTTTCTTGTCTTTTCTTCCACTTAGGTTCATGTATATACGTTTGCTAACATAAATTTAGACCTTTCTCTTTCTTTTTACATTTGAATTTACTCTACATGGAGCTCTGTACTTACCTCAGATGCATTTACCTTGTTGCCCCTAAACCCAGTTTTGTCCGGCTCTGGGTCTGGATTTTTTAACTAATAGTTAGTTGGTTTTATGCTCCAGAGGTCTCCAGTACAAAGCCTGTGCCCCATCTCCTCCCATCCCATGTCTATTCTCCTCCATGCCAAATCCTGCATCTCCACTTCTCAAGATCTCAGCTGTTTCACTAGTCCTGTATTTCTCTGCATCATTGTGTTAGAGTGGTAAATATCCACTTGTGTGGATAAATATCCACTTGTGTACCACACAAGGATAAATAAATAATTTACCCATAGACACCTGATAATTACAGAAATTGCTCTCACAGCTAAACCAAGTGAAACAAAGCTGCAGACAGGTCATGAAAAATTCAGAGCAGGCCTGACAAGCCTTAGTCCCGAGGCCGTGTGAACTCAGTACAGAGCCTATGGCAATACCCTGTGACAGGACTACATCGTCACATCAGAAGCAGGAATACGAGAGCATTTAAATGTATGTGCTAACTCATGATGAAGACAGCCACGAGGTGAGAGAGATTGCACTGCTCAAAATTCAAGAAGTCTTCATGAACTTCATGAAATTCCAAAAATCCAAGTGCAAGGCCCTATACCTGGGACGGGGCAATCTGCAGTACCAGTACAGGCTAGGAGGTAAATGGTTGAGAGGACGCCTGGAGAGGCTGACTCTGAGATACTGGCAAACAAAAAATTGGACAGGAGCTGGTGATGTGCACTTGCAGCCCAGAAAGCCAGCCGTGTCCTGGGCTGCATCAGAAGTGTGGCCAACAGGTTGAGGGAGGGCATTCTCGCCCTTTACTCTGCTCTCCCTCTACTCTGCCCTCGTGAGACCACACCTGCAGTACTGCATCCAGCTCTGGACCAGAAGGACGTGGACCTGTTGGACCAGGTCCAGAGGAGGACACAAAGATAATGCGAGGGCTGGAGCACCTCTGCTCTGGAGACAGGCTGAGAGAGCTGGGCTTGTTCAGCCTGGAGGAGAGAAGGCTCCAGGGAGACCTTACTGCAACCTTTCAATAGATAAAGAGGGCTTAGAAGAAAGACAGTGAAAGATTTTTTACCAAGGTCTGTAGTGATAGAGTCATAGAATGGTTAGGGTTGGAAGGGACCTCAAAGATCATCTAACTCCAACCCCCCTGCCATGGACAGGGACACCCTCTGCTAGACCAGGTTGTCTTTCCTGTACTGAGGACCTCAGAGCTGGATGCTGTACTCCAGGTGGGGTCTCACAAGAGCGGAATAGAGGGGGAAAATCCCCTCCTTCGACCTACCGGCCACACTTATTTCTGATACAGCCCAGGACACTGTTGGCTTTCTGGGCTGCCAATGCACACTGCGAGCTCATGTTGAGCTTTTCATCAACCAGCACCCCAAGTTCTTCTCCTCAGGGCTGCTCTCAAGGACAAGGTGCAACAGTTTTAAGCTGAAAAGAAAGTAGGTTTAGATTGGACATCTCTAGAAGCATTCAAAGCTGGACTGGATGGGGCTTTGAGCCCTGACCGTGACGGTGGGGTGGACCAGATGGTCCTTACACGTCCCTTCCCACCCAAACCGTTCTGTAATCCTGTGACTTTGCAGCACTTCCGGCACTGCCCGGCAGCGTCGCCCCCCTCCCCCCCCCCAGCATCC